>JAOEHY010024089.1:0-29637 GCA_025447955.1 Psilopsiagon aurifrons
TGGCCAGAAGCCCAAGAAACATAACTGCATGGACACAAATTTCTTATGCAGCAGAGGTATAAGGCTTTCGACCCTGCGTTGCTGTGGCATGCTGGGCCTGTGGTTGGAGGAGCTCCACAATAGGGCCAGGAGTCGGGGCAGGGAGACTGGCAGGAGTAATGGCTTTGCTTTGTACATCTGTCAGCTAATGCTTAACTAATGCAGAATTACTGTCAGCCTCCTGCAGAGCTCACTTTCCCCTCCACCTGAATGCGTAATGACTCCGTGGCAAGGAATTAGAAATAATCGCTTAATAGCTGGACATTTAGAAAAATTAGGGAAACAGCAGAAGTTTGTCACAGTTGTGGTCTCACTGGCTTTCCCAATTCCCTGCAGCAGATGTGGGGCAGTGGGTGCCGGTGGTCCCTGGGCAGCCTTCACCCACTGAGTACCGACCACCCTGGGGTACAGTGCTGCCTGGGGGCACCAGTGACTGCCAGTGCCTGGTCTGGGGGCTACCTCCCTTGCAGGGGCAGTTGTGCATGTGGGAATCTGTCCCCAGTGCCAAGGCCATTGCTGGCATCACCACCGTCCCACCGCAGTGCTGGTGCGTGGGGGCTCTCCTGGGCTGCAGTGCACCCTGGAGTTGCTGCGGCACTCACCCCAGAGAGCAGAGCAGTCCCTGTGCCAAGCTCTTGTCGCTCAGTTTGCAAACCCCTCTGGAACCATGTGGGAGGAAATATGTTTTCTAAATGTTAGTCATTACCAGCTAATGGGGATGTTAGCAAACGGGGAGAGCTCAGAGACACGGGGGTGGCCTAGCACAGGCTGGTGGGAGGGCTGTGCCGCCGCAGGGACTCTGCAGGATGTGAGGACATGGCATAGGCAGCCTTAAGAGGTAATTCCTCCAACTGAAGGCAATGATGAGTTATGGTTCAGTAGGATGGGGACAAATCACAGGCGATGTCATCTTCTTGCAGTGGGGATAATATTCCTGCTCCTCAATGTCCTTTCCCTCCCCTACAGGGGCCTCCATGGCATACAGGAATATAGGAGTGTTCCCATGCTACTTTGGGGCAAAGGGGTCTGCATGAGTTCTCATCAGTATGGCTCATCTCTGCCTGGGCAATGTGGGGACTGTGGTGGCCAGCAGCCGGTCCTGGTGGCACTGTGACGGCTGCACCTGGCTGTGCTTCCTGTAGATACCCCAGGATCAGAGGCAGTTCTTTATTTGAGACACGGTCCTCATAAGGTCTTCTTTGGCACCCTCACCGAAAACATTTAAGGTTGCACATCTCTGCCTGCCTTGTCTCTCACGAGACATGTTTGGAAACCAGCACTGACCTCTCTGCGTTAGGCAGGAGGGGTTGATTTTTCCACCTCCAGGATTTTTCTGTGCACCACTGCTGATTGCAAAAGTGGGCATCACCTTTAGCAAACTGTCATATCCTAATTTCACAAGGTGAACAGCGGTGTTAGATCATGACTGGAGGAAGATGGCTGGGCTGAGACATATGCTGTGGGTGGAGGGGTGTGTGCTTCTGGACACGGGGTGGGACCATCATGCCATATGGGAGAATGTTTCCTGACCTGGTGTCTTTAGGATCTGGGCTTTTTGTTGTTGCCTTTTTCCCCATGTACTACTTTTCAGCTGACAGCAAACATTCAGGAAAACAGTTGCGCAGGAAAAATTTAAATCTACCATAATTTCTCAGTACAAGCCACCAGGGAAAATACAGGCTCACGCACAAGTGTTGAACAAGGTTTTAAAAACAAGCGGTGTCAGAGGTGACTGGTGTTTAGTCTTTGAAATACTGGATGAAATGTGCATCTGGAAAGCCAAACATGAGCCAAGAGCATGCAGCAAAGCTGGAGCTTCTGGGCTGTTGTGCTGCAGTGTGTGATGGCTGCCCCAGGGCCAAGGGGCTGCACAGACTAGCCCTACGTGCATCTCCCACTGATAGACTTGCAGAAGCTGGTGGATCTTCCCACTGGCTTGTTAATAACCACACCTGAGGCAAGTCCTTGATGCTGGGATTTAATATTGGCTGTAGTTTTTAATGTATCTGAAAAAAGAAAAGTACAAGTGAGATGCTATCTCCAAGTTGCACTAATGGAAGGATCATTCTGATTTACCTACCAGAGGCAGGTATGGCCATTAAAACAGCTTTAAAGAAGTATTCGGTGGATTAAGCAGTCTAGGAAGCAACTGGTCAGTGAACCTTGATGTTTCTGCACTGGGTTAAATTGCTAAGATGCTACAAATTATTCTTACACATTACTAAGATAATGAAAATTATGCTTAATTAATTGTAATAATTAGTTTAATAAGGGCTTATGTTTTTTAAAAACAGAATGGAGAGCTATTTCTCGAAGTATATGTCTTTCAAGGATGTGTTATACTCATCAGCTGCCCAGAGTACCTTGAGCCTTGTACCAAACAGTCTAGTCTGCATACCCGAACTTGCACCATTGCTGTAGTGACAAATTGCAAAGCCATTAATTTGTCATGCACTTCTGGTTTGCCTCTCTCCACTGTGTCTAATCACAAGCTTAGGGAGATATCTCTGATGTGGGCTGTATCTCAGGGCTCCTTTGCAGATCACAGTGTCTCCAGCAACTGCTTGCTGTGCCAGGCCTTAATAATGTGGCCAAAGCAGGGTGAGTACTTTGGGTTGGACTGGGTGACCTTCATCTACCATGCCACTATTCTTACAGCTGATGCTTAAATTGAGAAAAAAAAAAAAACCAAAACCAACAAAACATCCAACCCCACAAAAACCTCAAAAGCAAAGGCCAGGAGAGCAGGAAGGGATTAGGACAGTGTTCTGTGTGTCCTTGACTGTCACACAAACTGACTCTACTGCTGGAAACCAGCAGGTGTACACCCTGTTCCCTGGGCCATACCAAATATTCAATGGCCAGGCAGACCTTTCATGTGGGGAAGTTTTGGCTTTGTGGAGGAATTGATCTTATGTTTGGGAAATGTCCCTTGAAAAACTAGTAGAGCAACCACAGCGACCCCAGAGCTTTCCACTCTGGGGGTCTCCTAAAACTGTACAAAATGAAGGGTGTTTGCTCAGCTCCTACAGGGCTCCTGCACACCATCTTCTATCCAGGAAGAGAAAAACACAATATACTTACCTAGATCCATATGGACCAAATATTAGCTACAGTTGTGCCCAGCTGTCAAATGACTAAACTGGATTGGAGGCCCCATGTAGTCCAGGGCTTAGGGGTCTCCTTTAAAGAGACGCTTCCACACCCTGTGTATGCATTCCCCACAGCACTGTCACTTGTTTCTGAACAGCCACAGCTCTAATTGTTTTGTTGAGTTTTGTGTGCAGTTTGCAGCATCCATTATGTCTTTTGCATCATCCCTTTTTGAAGGGGAGGCTCCATGCAGGCTCATTTGTGTAGTTACAACAGACCTAAAAAGTGAATCTTCACCTCTTCTTGGTACAGCACCATCTGCAGAAATCAGAGCATAAACGCAGAGTGAGAAAGGGCAGCAACAACAAGAGCAGAAGAAAGCAGTGTGCCAGGGAGAAGGATATGAGGAGAAAGAGAGAGAGTTTTCTTTGATGTATTCGTTTCCTCTTATTAGTATCCATCTAGTGGTGCGCAGGCTGAGATAGCTGACCTGTCCAAAAGTTAGTGATCCACACACAATCCTCTCCCAATAGTGCAAAAGTACAGACATCACAGAATGAAAATAGCAGAAGTCAAGATGAAGGACGAAACCACGGGCTGTCAGATATGAGTGGGAATAACCTAAGTTCACCCAAGTGGCAGAGGAACTATCTTAGTTTGTGGAGAGTGAGGGGAAAAGTGTCTTAACAGTCTCATTCTCCCAGCTATAGCAGATCTCTTCTGTGTTTTCTATGCTACTACTGATAAAGACTGCCCATGCTTGAAAGAACCTGACAGGGTACAAGGTCAACCTTATACAATTTCATCTAATTGTGTGGGTCTGGCTGACCTCCTTATTCCAGCACAAGGAGGGATAATGACAGGCAGAGATGACACGGGTGAAAGACAGCCAAAACTTTTCCTGCCCTGGGGCAGGAGATTGCCTGCAATCACAGGCTGCCATTTCCATAACACAGGCTCGCGGTGAGCTGGCTCCTTGCCACCACCCACACAAAGGACACGGCAGAGGCACA
The DNA here is from genome assembly GCA_025447955.1 of Psilopsiagon aurifrons. Lineage (NCBI taxonomy): Eukaryota > Metazoa > Chordata > Aves > Psittaciformes > Psittacidae > Psilopsiagon > Psilopsiagon aurifrons. The sequence goes on from JAOEHY010024089.1 coordinate 4,146, forward strand.
GGGCATTACACACCCGAATTAGCCCGGCCTGCCTGGAGCAGATGGCAGCCCACTCTTGGCTTTCTGTTCTGAAGCACTGAGTTGCTTTGCTGGATAGAAAATGGGGGAAATGCACACCTGTGTGCTGCAAGACAGTCCTGCCTCTGATGCATAGCCTCCTCCTTTTTGCAGGTCCTGGAAATGCTACATCCCTTTTGCAGCTCAATTTCTTAGTTTAGAGAATGCTTTTGTGCTGCAAAAGGTGTTTTGCTGTCTCCTGTGAGATCTGCATTCGGGTGAAAGCAACAACTTGTTCCCTGGGTGACCACAGCCCAGACATCATGTGATGACCCCTGGAGCATCATTCCCTCCAGAGCAGAGGGGAGTGCATCTCACAGCTCTCCACGGTGGCACTTGCACAGATCTTCCCAGAGAGTTTATTGAAGTCTTGCCAGTCCTGGAAGGAGGTGCTTTGGGCATTGGTACTAGCTTAAAAGTTTATTTGAATTGCTCCCTGGAGATGGTGCCAGCTTTGTGTTCGGCTGTGTTGGAAAGAGATGAGAAGAAATTTCACAGAGACAGTAAGTCAATATCAGCGCTCATATGTATTGCTTCATAATAATGCCTTTTGACAAATGGATGTCAGTTCTCCAGAAACTTAGCTCAAGAAAGCAGAAAATGAAAACTTGCTGCAAGTTTTTATTGCCAGTGCTTCACATGTCTAACCATCTCCTTTCTTAGCACTTGTGTTCCTGAAGAAATGAAAATCTAGTAGATGGTCAGAAGTAAAATAAATAACTGGCTCTTAAAACTATGGAAAATAGTATCAAAGGGAATAATCACTCAGAACTACTAAACAGACCTGTAAAGAAGTGTGGTTTTAGAACAGATCTGTCATGGCTAGAAGCAGCTGAAGGATGCGCCCAATAGGTCTATGGCTGTGTTGGCCCAGGGGCTGGGTTGCTAAGAGCAGCAACGTGCCATGCCCCAAGAAATACTGGGGCAGGTGGGCAGCATGAGCTCCTCTGCTGCAGCGGGACTGCCAGCAACCTATCCAACCTGGCCTTGAACACTGCCAGGGATGGGGCAGCCACAGCTTCTCTGGGCACCCTGTGCCAGCGCCTCAGCACCTCACAGGGAGGAACTTCTTCCTAATGCTTAATCTAAACCTACCCTCTTCCATCTTAAGGCCATTCCTCCTTGTCCTGTCAGTACATGCCCTTGCAGAAAGTCCCTCTCCAGATTTCTTGTAGGCCCCCTTTGGGTATTGGAAGGCTACTGTGAGGTCTCCCCAGAGCTCATTTGAAGAGATCTTCCCCCAAACTCAGACTCATTTATACTGTCTGTGAGAGGCAGTTTACTGGAGCTTGAAAAGGCAAAATGGAAACCTGTGCTGTCTGTGCAGAGGATTAATTAGCTCTGTTCCAGATTTGTTATGTTTGCCTGTTACCTGTGAGCATGGGTGACCTCCCAGCCACCTCAGGATCCTTTCCTTTCATGATGCCTTGGCTACTGGCAGGCAGTGGTAGTGGGGTGCTCTGGCTGCTTGGGCAGCACCCGAATTTTGCAGGGAAGTGTAAACCATGTGAGGTGAGCTGGGGAGCTTGCTACTGGTGATGCCTTCACATTGCCCCGCTGTCTGTCTCCACCACCCCGCTTACCCGGAGAGCACATGAACCTGCCAGTCTTACAAACACCCAAAGTAGGAGCCTGTAACTCTCTGAAATGCACTTCTTTGCTTGGCAGGGCTGAGCGGATTATCCACTTAAACAGTTTTGTTGATAACATTTGACATTAAAGGATTTGGGAGCTTTAGGACTAGATAACCGCAGGAGTTCAGGATTGGAGCAGATGTCAGGAACAGCTAAGTCAGTCTCTCCTCTGTGACACAGGACCAGGTATGTCTAGTCTGTTGCTAGCTTCTTACCTCACCTGGTAGGGAAAAACAAAGAAAAAAGGGCTGGGGCATCTCTGTAGGTGGCATGTTCCTGTGCTTCTAATGGAAAAGTTCTTCCTGAATGCCAGGCTTAAATCTCCCCTGCTGCTATCAGAGTGCATCATCCTTGCCCTGCACCTGGAGCAGGACAGGTTCGCTCCCCTTTGCCAACATGTGGGAAGATTGTAGGCGTATCCTCCCTAAGCCTCATCTCCTGTAGACAAATACCGTCATGCCATTACAGGTCATGTTTTTAAACTGCTCATGGCTTTTGCTGCTCTCCTCGACTTTTCAGCAGCTATCCCACACTGCTGACCTCCCCACTCTCATTGCTCATCAGGGATGGGGCCATGTCTGAGGCCCTCCTCGCCTTCTTCAAGATGTGTCTCAAAGGTCTCACCTCACTCCCGCTGAAGGGAGTGCCAGCAGTTGAACCGAGAGTGTGGCTGGGGCTGCAGCCACTCCCTGTGCACTGGCTGGTCATTGCCCCACTGCTGGGGCGTGAGGGAACCCAGCCTTGTCTGCAGCTGGTGTTGATACCATTGGACACCATCACAGCCTGCTTCTCAGAGCTGCATGGAGGAGAAATAAATCTGGTCCCCTCCGCAGGGAGCAGGGTGTCATGTAAGTACAAAGCCTATAGTCTGCATCCAACTCCAGCTCTTGCACTGTGTGTTCCAGCATGTCTTCTTGCACAGAAACCCTAATGTATTTAAAGTGCATTTGTAAGGTATTTAGCCCAGTGTCTGTGCTTGTCAATAGCCTGCAAGGGCTTTGCCTGGCCTTACTGAGGAGATTAGGCATTGGTCTTGTTGGACCTATTTTCAAAAGCAGCCTTGTGCAGTGAAATTGCTCTCAGAACTGCTTAGATGAACTGACCGACCATGCCAGAGAGCTGGCTGGTGATTCCAAGTGGAAGGTGTGTAAAAAATGCCTGAAAGAATAAGGGTAGAGGTTGACCCGGGGCTGTCTTGTTAAAAGAGAGCATTATATCTTCTTTTCTAGTTTTTATTTTTCTGCCACATATATTGAACAGACTTTCAACCCATTTGAGGATGTCGTGATGTGCAAAATAGCAAATGTGAAGATGCTATTTAATAAAATTATGGGGTGACAGGCCATCATGGTGATGCTCCAGCAACTCTAGGTGATCAGGACACCTCATGACCACAGACCCCTTGGTGCTCATGATAAACTTGCAGCACTGCTCCCCTCCAGCACTTGCTAGCCACCCTGAATAAATCCAGTCCCTGGTTTTTGCTCCAAAGTCTCAGTGCTCAGCTGCTGTAAGCTCCAGCTAACAATTCATGGTCCATAGAGAGCTTTCTAGTTCCACTGCCTAAACCATTACATACGCCCTTAAAACTTATGTTAACAATAAAATGTGAAAATGTGCATATGCAGGTAGAGACTTCATGGAGAATGGAAGCATGTGGCTCAAAAATATCTTAAATGTATAAGTATTTTGTTTAATAAAAGGGTAGAGCTTTATATCTAATTAATTTACAAAGGACTACCCAGCTGCCTGTTTTTCTGAGTGCTGTCATGATAATCTTGGCATCATTACTAGGTAGACAGACAGATTTAGCCTTTAGTGTATGGGTTCAGCTCTAACAGTTATTTTTCTCCTTCTTAGGAGCTGGTGCAGTGCTGTGTTCTTGCCTTCAGCCTGAGAACAACGCTGATAACACACCAATGTTTTAGTTGCTCAGTAATATTTACTCTGACCAAAGACTTTTCATTCTCATGCTCATGCTCTGCCAGTGAGGGGTGGCACAAAAAGCTGTGAGGGAGCAGATACAGGACACCTGACTCAAACTAGCCAAAGGGTTATTCCATAACACAGCATGTCATCATGCCCAGTACATAAACTGGGGGGAGTCACTCAGAAGTCCCAGATCACTGCTCAGGTCATGCTGGATATCGGTTGGCAGGTGGTAAGCAATTGTATTGTGCCTCACTTGTGTTTGTCTTTTTTTCCTTCCCTTTTTAGTTTTGTATTCTCTTCCCTTGCTATTTCCCTTATCATTATTAGTAGTAGTAGTTGTAGTAGTTTTGTATTATTCTTTAGTTATTGGACTGTTCTTATCTCAACCTGTGGGGTTTACATGCTTTCAATTCTCCTCCCCATCCAGCCTGGAGGGGGAGAGGAAGGTGGGGGAGTGAGTGAGCCGCTGCGTGGTTCTGAGTTACTGACTGGGCTGAAACCATGACAGTGTAGAAGTGCTTCTTACAGCTGGGGTGTAGGAGCTTGTTACTCCCATGCTGTGCAGTCGTACGGGTCAGTGCATTGTATAGGTTTTCCAGGGCACTTTGATGGTCAATATGTAGCACGTGTACTAGCATTAAATAGTCTTTCCTCAGGCTGTGCAGGATTCGGGAGTGTGAAATGGCAGTTGTGGGTGTGACTGTGTGGGGAAAGAGAGCAAATACTCCCAAACAGGTTCAAGACAAGTGCACCCTCTTTTTACCTTTTTGGCCAACAGGGGAGATGGCCTCAGTAATCACCAGCCCACAGAAAATAGAATGTAACTCAAAGACTGCATAAAAATACAGCTGGGTATACATCACAGAATTTAACCTCAATCCCAACTGTCCTACATTTTTCGGGAGTGCATTATTTTTCAGACTCACATTTACCCTTCTGAAGGTTTCCAGATATTAACATGATGTCCATTTATCACAATGTGGTGTGGTAAAAAATCATTTTAGTGCCTATGTCTACGCTGCCTGAAATGGCATACCTGTGACTGCTCTTGCCTGTATAACCACAATTTACCAGCTGACTTGAAAGTTGTAGTGACATCAAAAGTGATTTTATTTAATACTGAGTGTACTTGAGGACTGAGATTTGGTCCCCATTTTGGGGCAGGTCAAGAGTGAAAGGAGGGCAGGGGCCCTTGGGGGGGATGGATGCTGGATCAGTCATTCCTATCCTGCTGTTTAGTCAGGCTGGTGCACCAGAGTGACAATCAGCTTCTTTAATGCGGATATTACCAATTAAACCAGCTTAAACTTCTGCCACAAAAAGCATCCAGTGCTTTTACTTGAGGTAGCCACCATGGCAAGTACTATTTTTTCCAGTTAATTTTAGACTTGAAGAAAACCTAATTCCTTCGGGTTGCTTTTGGTGCGGCAGCCTGAGAAAGCACAGCGCAGTGCCGATGGTGTTTTCCACAGGGGCTTGGTACCATGTGCGCTGCTCCACGCAGCTCCACAAGAACTGGGGCTGCTGTAATTAATGTAGCAAAACCTTGCTTCTGGTGTCAGTGAATTCCTTGCATGTATGCAGTGAGGAGTGCTAAAGGGTGGATTAAAATCTTGTATGTTTAAAAAGGGAAAAAAAAAAAAAGGAAAGAAATAAAGAGAGGAAGAAGCAAAAAAGAAGCTGGCATGAAACCAGCTCCTGTGCACTGAGAAATAGGCTGTATTAGTGGGCTCTCAAGGCATGGGGCGGTGCCTGGGAGGGGTTTAGAGGGGGCAAGATTGCAACCCTGGCATGGAGGTCTCCCTTTGTCCTTTTTCCTGAAAACAAATAGGACCATGGCAAAAATCCTGCAGTAAAATTTGCAGAGTGACACAGGGCAAGGAAACAGCAGCAGGAGCCTTGGCGGTCTCGCCTCCCTGTTTGTTAACTGGTGCCTAAATGAGGCTTGTGGGTGTAAGCAGCAGGGAGCAGGAAGGGCTGTTGCTTTCCAAAACAGGCCTATCTTAACATACATATTTCACTTTCCAGGCGAAAGGGAATGATCTGCATATTTTAATGAGAATGTTGTGAGTCTGGTGAAGTTCCTGCTGCTGGACATTCATTGGCTGCTGTGTTAGGGTTTCAGGCTGGATCTTTCTGGGTTTTCACCTTCCTTCCTGCCTGGAGTTGCATCCTTTCAGACTTCCAGTAGCCCTAACCTTAACCCTAACCCTAGAGGCATTTTCCACTGATGTTTTTACACTTGTGTTTAATCCATCAGGACCTCCAGGTCTCAAAACTGGACCTGAAAAATAATTAATTGAATGTTAGCGAATTGCTGTCAGAAGCAATGTTTACTGTTTGTGTTTGAGGAATGTGAAGACTGGGAACTTGTGAAGCTCAAGCAAGCGAGGCAGCATGGCCCCAGTGTTGCAAGCTTATCAAGAAAGGAGTGGTTACAGATAGTGGGGATTAACCAAGGCATCAGTTACACTTAAATGTAAGTGTAAGCTTAAGCTGGTTGATTTTCATACTAGATAAAGCATGGTGGTCATTGACCAAAGAGCTTGTGCTCAGAAGAAAGCTCTCTGCAGTCTGAGGTAGGCGTACACTTGAAGCTGTTTGAGCTCAGGTTTGTCTGCCCATGGGCAGCATCTTCCTCTGGAGCTAGCTGGGCTTGCAAGGAGGCTGTGCCTCCCTTCCTAGGAGATGCTCCCACCTGCGTGGATGTGTTCTAATTCACTTCAGTCCACATAGGTTGCATCAGGGCAGTGGCTGGCCGGAGCCATGCACAAACCTGTCTGCTTGTGAGCTGGAGTGGAACCCGGAGGGGTGCCCAGCAGCCATACAGAGGGGAAGGATAAAGGACATTGTTCAGCAGATGATGCCCTAGTTCAGTTCCAAACAGCATTTTTCATTTAGGTTATGCTGTCAGGGAGTACCCTGTAGTGAAGCAGAAAAAAATCCCCAAATTTGCATGTACGGGGGCTTGCACCAGTTTCTCTGCAGCTCTGTACTAGCAGTGTAAGTGAAACTGGGCTGCAGCCTCCACCAGCAGGCAAAGCCCAAACGACTTGCCAGGCGAGGCATCTGGCCATGGCAGAGTCATAGCTGAGCCTGTGCATTCCTTGCTCCTGGGTGGCTTGTACCTGCAGCCTGGCTCCATGCAAGCAGCCCTTTGCTGTGCCTCCCTGCTGGTGAGTGCCTGGCTTCCTCACTGCCAGGGACAGCTCATTTTTCTGGGCAGGAGGCAATGTTGCGGGCAGCAGAGCTCATCTCCCTTGTGCTACGTAGGAGGGCCTCCCATGCCCCAGATACATCAAACAGCATAATGTTATCTCCTAATGGGAGCACTGGGACTCTGCTTCAGGAATCCGCAATGCTGGGGCGGTTCCTTGCTGGGAGAGCAGGACTTGCGGGTGCCGGTGGTGTGGTGGTGTGGTCTGTGCCCGTGGCTTATGGACGTGGTGCCTGCAGGAAGCAGAGAGCCAACAGGACTTTAAATCGGACATCCCTGGTGAAGGAGCCCCACAGCACCGAGCACCATGAGGTCTCTGCTTGCATTCATCTTGCTCACGTCCTCCTGCTGCGCTCCCTCCAGGGATGTGTTTGTAATGGGCTTGGAGGGTGCCAGCAATCCATAAAAGAGTGACAGACAAGCTGTTATATTGTTATATTTTGCTACCTGTCATTTTAATGTCACTTTTAATGTATGAATTATACCCCCATTGTGTGTAATTATATTTCTCCTCCCAACCCTGCTCAAGGAACAATGAAAAGATGGAGCTGGTATATTAAAAACAGCACATCTCTCTCAAAAAAAGTTAGAGGTCACACCTTAATTCCTAGTGCATGAGGATAGTTAATCAAAAGATGATGGGACTAGAATGAGTATGGGGACAGAAATATCCTGCACAATTTCTTCTGGAATTTAATTAGAAAGGAAGTATTAATAGCATCTCTATGTGCAATTCTATTTTGCCTTGCAATGTGAATAGCCTTATCTGGAGCCAGGTGAATGGAAAGCCCAGTGAACTGTGATCTTCACTTCCTTTTCTCCACCTTCCTTTTTTTTTTTTTTTTTTTTTAATAAAGGAAAATAATGAGACAAAATCAATAATAATAATAATACTTAATAGCAATAAACCCCAGTAGGAATTAACTTCCTAGCAGCTCTCCTTAGAGTTTCTTTTTTAGATCAAGAGATGATGTTAATCGATGAGGCATTTTGCGAAAGTTCGTGCTCTACTTGTCCCAGTAATGAACCTTCAACCTTTAATTTTCTTAGTAGCACGTAGTTCCTCAATGGGAAAGTCACTGTAGGGGCCTTCATGTTGGAAAACCAATTATTTATGCTAACTGAAGAGTTGGTACTGTTTGACTTTGGTCCCTGGTTGCCTTGGCACGTCCATTCCTGGTCCACCCCATCACTGTGGGATAAGCACTGGCTGAAGATCAGAGTTTCCAGGCAGCTTTCGTCCCAAATGATGTACTGTGCTCCTGGGGCAGAGACCTCATTCTGCCTTCAGATCCATAGAGCATGCCTGCTGAATAGCACGACTGGAAAATGTATCAGCAGAAACCTAAATAGCTTAGTGTAACAAAGTGGATTTCCTTCCCTTCCCACTCAATACAGACTGAGGGTTTTAATATTCTTTTTTATTAATTTTCTCACAAAAGAGAAAAAGGTGAATATAGCCAATCTCTCACAACTTGATTTCAGTTATGAGATTGTAAAGCCAGCTCTGTTTCTCAATGAAGTAAGAGAAGAAAGCTTCATTAACTGAATTGAATGGTTTGCAAAATGCTTTGCTCAGATGAAACCACAAAAAGATTGGGAAGTTTCTTTTTTATTGGTTGTTTGGTTTGCTTTCCCTTCACGGTTCCCAAGCAGGTGGGTGCGGGTGGCCGTGCAGTGAGGAGTGCAGCTTTGCAGCTCTGCTGGGATGTGATGGGACATGTGGACCAAGGAGATGTGAGAACATGGGGAGGAGGCAAACACTAAGTGGGACAGGAGTACTCTTGGATCACATATGCTGTTCCCAGCTCTGCCTCAATGAATGTTGTATCTCGAACATTTCATCCTTCAAGTGCCTATTATTTTTTATATTATTTTTTTTTCTGTTTAGCAATCCTGATACTGAAGATGAGGCACATAAACCAAACTAAATTTAATCCTTAGTCCCCAAGCATGCTGTGACACTGGTGCCAGAGGCCTGACCAAAGCAAATGCCAGTTGTGCCATTGCCTTTAGTTGGGGGCAGGAACTCACCCAGTGGTTTCAAAACAGCAGCTCGCAGTAGAAAGTGTGCTCAGTGTAGGCTGCCTCTGCCCACACAACCAGTTTAAATTGCCCTTCTGCTCCTGGGTTCGTTGTTGGATTTTCAAAAACACTCCTTTTCTTAGGACAGTGAATGACCCAGACAGCTCATCAGTAACGTCAGAGCTGTCCCACAGCAGCTCCTCTCCCATAAATAGCACAGACCAGACCACAATGTGGAGGGGGGCAGAGGGTTGGGGAGGTCCTGGTCTCATGTCCCTCACACTGGCATAAACAAATGCCATTGCCAATGAAATCACTTTGCAAAACCAGTTCCTTGCCCTGGCTTGGGGCCATTCACCCATTGAGCTTTTATGGCATTGCTGAGCTGCACTGTAAAGCGGCAGTGCTTCATTGACAGCCGCCTTCATAGAGCTGGTGTCAGGAGTCAGGATTTCCCAGAGCAGCAGTAATGTGATAAGCCTTTCGCAGGGGGGATGGTCAGAGCAGGGAGCACTGCTGCTGCTCTGTTAGCAGATGGCTATTAGGAAGGTGAGCACTTGGCCACCTTGGAGCTTGGTTTTGTACTTACCTAGGGAAAAAAATTGTGTTATGCAAGGTAGGTTTGCTTTGGCATTAAGATAAAGACAATCTCTGCTAAGCATTCAGGCTCTTATTTTGTAGTGGTGCCTTGTTTTCCTGAAGATTCTTTAGTGTGGGATTCCTGGTAAAACCGAGATCTTATTTTATATGTGACTTACACAGAATGATCTCTTGTGTCTGGCAAAGATTTAAAAAGTATGCGTGGGAGCAAGTGTCGTCTGGGCGTGAATGTTTGAACATGGTCCTTCTGGGATCATTCAAGTCCCTGAGCTGTGGGGTCTGCAGTTAGATCACTGACTCAGCTGAGTGATTTGTACAATTACATGGAGCCAGGCGACACACTACAGGCTGAGCATCTATGTGAATAATAAATAACCCCACCGTTTGCATTCCTCCAGCATGCCTGGCTTCTCCAACCAACGGAAATGGGACAAGATGGGATAATGTTGGGGTTACTTGTGCTGATGCTTGTGCCGCTGCTTGTGCTGCTGCAGGGCAGTGGAAAACTTGACAGGCATGAGCATCCTTCCTTTGTATAACCTTTTATTTCTGTAACGGGACCAGTGGCTCCAGCACAAGTAGAGGAGGATGAGGATTGTCCCCATGCAGGGACACAGGAGTGTTCAGGCACTGGTGCTGCTGGCGGCTGTTGAGGATTTCCAGCAAAGCGTAGCTCTCAGGCTCGTGCAGGCACTTGGGCTCCAATTATAGTGATATCTTGTTCTCAGCCCAATTAAAATTTCATAATCTCTCCACCAGCTGGGGTGGACAGAGTGTACGCCAGGTCAAGAAATATATTCTAGCTACAGTACTTCTCCAGGAAGTTTTTGGCTCCGTGAGGAATAGTGCCTATACTGATCCAATGGAGAATGGCTGAAAAACCGCAGAACTTGCAGCTTCCTTGAAGCCTTTTTTTGCAGCCTATTTTATTCTACATTTGGGGGCAGGAAAATTAGGCTTTGAAATATGAGTTGTAGATAAGGCTGTGAGGAAGCTTAGGATCACAGCCTTAGGTGAAAATAAAGCTGTAATACATAAAGCATTAAAAAGGTGAAGTATAAGGCAGCCTCCAAAGACTTCTGAATAGCTGCAAGGAAGTCTGCCTTATTGCTGTGATTTTAACATGAATTATATGACACTACGAGAGACCTGCTTCTGATCAGGGAAATGGCTACATGGCCGTTTACTGCAATATACCAAGGGCTTTATTTTAATCAGAGGTAGGTGCCATTCAACCACCTCTTTGTTAATGGTGTTATTGATTACACAGAGCAGCTCGCAAGCCTCAAAGCACTTTACAAAATTAGGGGAAGCCTCTAGAGCAGAGTTGTTGTTTGTTTATTTTTCCTCTGCAGAGCGGCTTCGCTGCAGACCAGATCCTGCGGTTTGTACTTAGCTCCGTCTTAGCCAGAACTTGCTTAGGCAAAGATCCAGCTGGCCTCGGCGCTTGCCCAACAAAGGCATCAGGCAGATCAAGACCTTGTCCTGTGCAAGTGGCCAGTGCAGCCCGTGGCATGAAATGCTTGGACTTTGCCCAGTGATTAATTTGTAAGTAATCCCTGAATTAATTAATTTGGGCCTTGATGGTGCCTGTCTTTGAGCTGGGTGTTGCTCACCATTTGGGAGCAGCTGACTGTGGGCAGAGCCAGGCAGGATGCATAGCCCAGGAGGTTTGGTACATCCAGCCTAGGCATCGCTGGTGCTCTCAAGTATGTCTTGATTCACCGGAGCACTCTGTCCCTCCCTAGAGCCTGGAATTGAGAACACACTGTGCTGGCACAGTGCTTCGCTCTCTGAGCTAGCTCTGGAAATGCAGTTAGCAAGGTGCAGGGGAACAGGCAAGCATGACTTTTCATCAGGTAGGGAATATTTCAGAGCAGAAGTCATCTCCTCCTGCCTGCAGCTCCTGGCCTGGCGTGACAGCAGTGGTATTGCTACCATCTGTTGGCGAACAGCAGAAAAGGAGCAACAACAACCCTCTTAATAAATCACATCCCAGACGTGCAGGTATGTGTGGCACCACGTTAGCCGCCATCCTTGGTGAGCGCAGGAAGGTGTGCTGTGCCTCAAAGACCTCTTGGGAAACCGGGGTCAGAAGCTTCCCTGGGAACAATGCTGGCTGTGCTGCCACTGGCAAGCAGCAGGTACGCTCAGCTTGGTGTGGCAATGAAGGCAGACAGCACACTGCAGCAGGCTATGAGGAGCAGTGGTCAGCCACAGCATTTTCTTCTAAAATCTCATCCCTGCAGGGGCAATGCCTGGGGAACAGTGTGGCTCTGGGGCTGCAGCTTTGCCAGGGCCACCCCATGCACAGGCGCTGCAGCACAGTGGGTGTTGGGGACAGTGAGCCTCAGGGTGCCTTCTCCAGGGCACAGCAGCTGAGTGCGGCAGCCCTGGCACAGTGTGGATCTCCTGGTGAGTTCATTCTGCATTGCCAGTCCCTTTTAGCAGAATGTCCTGGTGTGGGGCAGCCTGGCAGAGCTGCAACGAGGGGCTTGGCTGCTGCTAACAATGGCTTTCAGAAGGTGATGGTATATCCTAATATACAAGAGATGCTCACAGAGATCTAAACCTGCCCTTGCAAGTGCTGCTAACCCCTGGCAGAAGGGTTACACCTCCTGAGCCTTATTTATTGTTTTAGAGGGTGGTCTATTTATCATTTAAAGGTACTTTCTAAGACGGCAATCAGCCTTGACCACGATCCAGCTCATCCCCCCAGCTCCCTGTGGAGCAGGGCTCCTGTGGCTCCCACAGAGGTTTTTTGTAGATGTTGGAAAGCTCTTTTTGTATATTTAATAACGAGGTGGACAATAACTGTATTTACAGGGAAATCTTCCTTTTGCGGCAGTATCATGTACACCACTCTCTTGTTGCTGCCTGTTCTTACAACAGTCTTGCAAATGAGTAATTCTTGTTCTGACTTTTTTCTAGCAGGGATGTTTTGTTTTCCTGTTGGCTGATGCTGTCTACTCAGTCTGTGGAGGATTAACCTATGTGCTGTTGCTAGGTGGCCTTAAGCAAAGAAATAAAGCAGATCATAGGCTCCAGCATTCCTATAGTATGTAACTCTCTTGTTCAGCAAGATTTTTCGTTCTTGTCCCTCTCATGTTTTGTATTTATGGCTGCAGAGGTATATATCAGAGGATGCACATGTAATTTTAGCAAGAATAATGGACCAGAGTCCTCTAAAACATCAGATTTATTTGGACTTAAAATATTTAGTAAATAACGCTTTGCCAGCTCTTTCCATGGCTTGGTTTCTGACAGCATCCAAGCCTCTTCCATCATTTTCAGAGTGCTTTTCCTCCCTGATATGAGGTCTTAGGCTCCTTAGGGTCACACATCATGCCAGCTGCAGGTGCTGGGAGCAGGAGGTGCTTCAGGGCTGGGGTTCACATTCCCTAAGACCACCCATGTGTGTAGTATCTCATAGGGTTCATAGCACGATGGGTCTGGACATCCCCCTGTGTACAAAAAAAAAAGGCTGAGAGCGGGGAAGAGTTCAAGAAAGAGCTGCAGAAGTGATTCAGGGCTGACAGAATTGGCTGGGGAGAAAAGATTAGAAGAATTTCATAGCTCTGGCATGCCTTACTGCCAGGTCGCTGTCTACCAGTGCCTGTTGTATTTTTCAGCACTTCTAGTGCTTTTGCTGAAAGGACCTTTGAAGTCTCTTATGACCCAAATACAGCCTCCCTTGTGAAGCATTCCCCAGGGAGACGCAGCAGTTATCGGCTCCGTTTGCTCAGTGGTGAAACTGAGTCAGAGTGATTTGATAGTGTTGTTTCCCTGACAGCATATGCTCAAATGTACACTTTTTAGAGCTAACTGCACTTCACATGGACACTGAGCTCCAGTCCCACGGCACTGCCCTGAGGCCATGCAATATTCACCGAAAACCTGGTCCACGCTTCTGTCGACTCCAGAGCCTAACTTCTGTCTGTGCCAGCTCCCCTCTCTGCCGGTATTGCTCTGGTCCTTTGTGCCCTGCCTGCATGGGCATATTTTCTACTAACTAAAAACAGTGAGAGGATTTTGCAGCATGGTTTCACAGTGAATAGGGACTGCAGCATTACTCTGTGTATGCATATCTGTACCAACTTCTGACAGCATTTGAGAGGCAGAGACCTCAAAGGCACCCAGTTTCTTCAGGTGCACGGTGGGTAAAAGCACCCTCCGAGGGCAGATGAGTGTCTCCTGGGGGAGAGCCCCTGGAAGTCTGACTCTCCCTGGGAGACCTTTCTTTCATATCTTACCTCCAGAGGTAGCCATTAGAATGAGGCAGTTGTATTTATCTGGGGGAGCCTTTTATCCCAACCTTTTTTTCCCCTGTTGTTAGACACCTAATTCCCTGTACTAACTGCTGGTACCCTGGGATTTAGCTTTCTTTTTCACTTTGACCTATCCTGCTGTTTAAACTGCATGTAAGCAGCATTTATCAGTCCTCTTCTGATGCTCATTAGAGCTGAGCAAATACATCACCGTGAATATTTAATGAATTGAGGTTTAAATTTTTCACGTCTTTTCTTTAGATTTCATTTTACACACATTTTCTGAAATGTGCTTATTCTGAAAACGTTTGTAATCTCCTGCAATTGTGTATGGGGCACTTAGCATCTGGCCATGTAAAGACTGTAGTATTGCAGATGGTCACATGCAGCTGTGTTTCAAGTGTACACACTCAGGTGTGCAATTGTAGGCAGCAGTGACCATGAACATTTTCCACATCCAAAATATGGTTGCTGTTACTGTTTTTCCCAAGTACGCTCAGGTTGTTTGACAGTAAGTAGAAGTTGGGTACAGTGCAGCCACGGGCAGAGCTAGCAAACACCTTTGTTTTGCAGCGCTTTCACTTGCCCACCTCTATTTCTGATCCCCAGCTAGAGGTGGTGTGACCAACAGGCCTGCTGAGCGCTCACTGTGTATATGTTTCTCCTTCATAGCCTCTTGTTTTTCAGGCTGGCTTCATGTTGAATCTGGCAGTTTGCATTAATAAAATAGATTGGTCTGAAATGCCCACAGGGTTTTTTTCTCCCAGCACAGCAGGGTGGGATTTTTTGTATATACAAAGAACTCTGATGTAAGATACATATTTCTACAAAGCTCTTGTGCTCTTCCTCCTGCAGCTCTTTAGTTCAGCTGCCCCAATGTGTCCCCAGCTCTCAGTGCTGGGGGTGGCTGCAGCAGGGCATGCACCGAGTGTGAGTCCAGCTGCGCTGTGAGCCTGCTTACATGTGCTGTGGAGCAAACTGCTGAGGTGAAGGATGAGCCTGCAGGAGGGCAATTGGTCTGGAATTTAGGAGCCACAGCTACCTCTGGTGCTGTCTGCCTTTAGTACATCATCAAGTCTCACTGTGCCTTGGTAACCTGTTCCAACCCAGTGAAGCTGCCTTTACACTGCTGTCACTGGGCATGTAACTGCTAAAAATGCACTGAAAAAGTGATCTCACTTGTTCACTTGTAGCTCCCAGGAGCCTGAAGGGCTGCAGAGTGCCCGGGAGCAACCCTTCCACCTGACAGCACCCTCAGTGGGACAGGACCACTGTGGCAGGACAGTGGTGTTGGATGGGGTGCATGGCTCTTCTGGAACAGAGATCAGACGGATGAAACCCGCCTCCAGACTTCCATGTCCATCCTGGGGCTGGTGCCACAGACCCTTGGAGGTACAGACCATACTTTTCCTCCTGCAGTGCCTGAGGCAGCATCGAGCAGACAGGGCTCACTCCACTAAGAGCCTGGGGGCAACTACGGCCCTGGTCAGGCTGGACCAGCTGGAAGGAGATGGTCTGCAGGAAAACTCAATGACTCAGCTTCTGCTTGCTGCTGAAGTGGCTGGTGCTCCTGCCCCTGCACATGTGCCCATTCAGGGAGTGGAAGTGAGTGACTCAGAAGGAGCCCTGTCCTCAACATTCCGTGTCTCATCCTGTGGGGGCAAATCTCCCTCTCCAAATATCTGGAGAAGAAAAAACTGCTGTGTATTGGGAACTGTTGCAATTTAACTCCTGAGGAAGGCAGACTGGTTGTTGCTATGGACTGAAATGACTCAGCCCTGTTGCAGCTTCAAGCCAAGAACTCTTTCAGGTGCAGATGTCTGCTAATGCCAAAACAGAAACAGTAGGGATGGCTTTGAACTTTACACAAGTTCTGTAAACTTTATACAATAAGCAATCTTTTGCATTTCCTAAACCATGTTCTTTTGTCTTTTTGCCTTGTTATATGGGTGAGAACCACGTTGATGTCTAAAATTAGGAAAGTGTTAAAACCTGGCACTAAGTATGAGTAGCTTTCAAAAAATGAAGGCTGAGCTTTTGAAAAGGCTTGAATTTGCTGGGAATTTGTTTCCATTGGAAGTTAACAGGAGCTTGGCAATTAGTGTCCTTACCTGCATTGTGAAACCCCAGCCTATATGCCTATCAGATACAACAGGGCACTTCAGGAGCATTTCACAAACAGAATCATTGATGTAATCAAAACTTCCTAAAGTTTTTACTGGCGTGCAGTATCAGGAGTACTTGGCTGTTGGTTATTAATGATTACACTGCACTCGGAGAAAGTGAAGCCTCATACAAATGTTATGTCTTATTGCTATTGATTGGTTGTAAGGGTATGACTTGAGCAGAGTATGGTGAAATAGATTAACTTTATTAATTATTTATCACATAGTAACTAGATATTTAATGTATCTGTACAGCTATTGTATCTCCTCTGCAGTTTGATTAACATTTTTTTTCATGCGGTGGAACAACACTCCCGTGCAGTAAAGCATCTTTTCTGACATGAAATCAAGTGACAGAGCACTAACTGCTCCCAGTGAGGGCTGGTTCTCCTCGGGAGCTGGCCCCTGTGCAAAACAGCAATGGCTGTGCCAAGGGAGGAGCTGCCCTGTGCCAGGCACTTCAAAGGGAATCTGCACACACAGGGAGCAGCGCTGCGGCCTCGTGTGTGATGCTGTTACAAATCCCTGGCCAGGAAAGCGGGGCTGTGCGGGACTGGCAGCCCAAAAATGGGGGGTCGGGGAGATGACATGATCTGTGCCCCAGGCTGGGAACGGTGGGATTCGGTGGGGGGACCCGCAGGCGGCCCCGACTGTCGCTGCGGGGGTGGCGGCAGCGATCGCGCTTGTGCGACGAGGGCTCCCCGCTGACCGCGTTCGGTCACTCGGAGCAGGGTCCCGGCCCGGCCAGCTCTGCCCGAGCGTGGGGCCCCGCGGCCGCCCCGCACACAAAGCGGAGGCAGAGCCCCCCACGGGGCCAGCGCTCACGGCCGCCAGCACCATCACGTGCTCTCGCCTTCAGCTGCTTTCCTTGGGAATGCGTTGGTAACGTTTGGGTTTCCTAAACGTAGCGGGCACGTCTGCTTGAACCCCAACCGCTTTTGTGCTCGCAAGAGGCCGCGGGTTTCTCCGAGGGGCCCGAGCGAGGGTGCGGGCTGCCATAAATCAAAGCGGTACGCAGATGGGTGTAATGCTGTTCCCAGAGGGGCTGTCCGTGCCGGCAGACAGCGGGCAGCGCTGTGCGCCGCCGGCGCTGCGCACCCCCGGCCTCCCCGCTCAACCCTCCCGCTGTCCCCCCCGCCTGGCCCCCGCCTCGCCCCGGCGCCTCTCGCTTTCTCACAGCTCCCGCTGCTTCGTGTTCCTCCCACGGCTCCCGTTGCTATGCCCCGCCGGGACGGCCGCCGTCAGGAATTCGTGGCCTGTCCAGCTGCTCCCGCGCCCCTGGCTGTGCAGCCGATGAGCGCCCCCAGGCTGGGCACGACACCGGAGATACGGCCTCAGAAATGCACCGGGCTCCTTTCTCACGGCGTGTCTTCTTCACAGGGATGCGTGTCTGACCCTCTCGAGAAGGCATGCCAGCATGTCACACCATGCTGTTCCCTTAGTGGAGATGGCTCACAAGCCGACGGCCACTTTTGGGCTCAGTTTTCCCCAAAGCTATAGGCATGGGCAGTCAGCACTGCAGCCCGCTGCTGCCGGCAAGGGCCTGTCTCACTGCACCCACCACACTGGGCAGCAGCATGACAGTGTTGAAACTATCCTGATGGTGCTGCGCCATGCCATGCCATGCTGTGCCACACCAAGGCACAGCAAGGACCCCTGTGGCAGTGCCGACTCGAGAAATCCCCGAGCCACCCAGCAGTCCCTAGGAGGCTGGTCTGGCAGCACACGCTCACCCCAAGACAGAGGATTGGTTGCCCAGAGAAATCTGCGGGTTTTTGTAGCCCTTCTGGATGTTTGCGCCTGCCTCTGGGAAATGGCATGCCCTGGGGCCCAGAGCATTCAGAGCCTGATTGGGATCCATAGCAAGAGAACCAAAGACAGTAAGCCAGCAGCAGGACAACCTGTAAAGTGGTGTTGCTATACATATTTTGAGAATTTGCACCGCTGCATTTAAAACTGTGATTCGGGATTTAAAAAAACCCAACAAACCAAGCAAACAAACCCATGAAAAAACCCAACAAAAATGTTACCTAAAAATAAATGTAATCAGACCCAGTTCTCTTAATATCCTCTGGCCTCTCCTATTTTGCCCAGCTGACTGTAAGCTTTATCACTGATATGGCTTATTCCTTTCTGTTTAAGAATGGTCTTCTAATAAGAGAAGAAAAAACACTGCCAATCATAGGATTTAAAGAGGACATAAGTTTTTCACAAGAATAAAACCTGCGTGTTCTCACACTGCCACCTGCTCCCCACCACATGCTCATCCACTTTATCACACTGATTCAGAGGGGGGCTATAATCATCTCAATATTAAAGAACAAACTTTCTCTAAGATGCTGCTTTCAGAAGTGCCTGGGGGCTGCCTGTGCAGCTGTGGGGTATGTTCATCAGTAGCACTACACAGTACGCCATGTCTTTTTGCGTAATTACAGAGTGAAACCAGACACAAAAGAAGCAAGTGGAAAATATTAATTTTGTAGAATGGGTCTTGATTTGTGTTTCAGTTTTCTTTGGTGCAGTGGGAAGGAGCTGGAAGAGGAGGTGACAGCAGCAGTTTGGCTGCCTATCCTCAAGTGGCTTGGTTTAATGTGAATACACTGTTTGGACTTTGCTTTCCTGATCCCAGGAGCAGCTCTGGGGGTGCAGAGGCAGAGGGAATGCTGCTGCTCCCTGGGATGGTGATGTCAGGCAGGGATGGGGCTGAGCTAGGACACATTATTCTGCAGTTGTGAGCACCAGCCTCATACTGCTGATAGCCAAAGCTGTCAAGTGATGAGTTTCATGGTAGAGACAATCTCGAGGGTGGGAAGGTTCTGGTACAACCGGTACCATCTCTACTTGATGTGTGTGCTCTTTTAAGAAGCAGCAGCCTTAGCAGATGACAGGTTAATGCTGGCATGTTTGGAATTGTAGTTAAGGATTGCTATTTTTGTTTGGTTTATGAGGAAAACAGAGATGGAGGAGAGAGGTTGCTTCTCTCTATTATTTTACTGGGAATATACCAGAGGAGTGGAAGCCTTTGGAAATGCAGGATTTTTTAGACAAGCTGTGCTTGCCCGTGTAAAATGTTTGCAAGAGCCTAGACCCTGGTGGCAGGTTGATCTTTGGCTGCTGATGGGAGACTGGTCCAGATGGCTGCCAAATGGGTTCATGTTTGGTAGTCTTTGATGGAGTATTCTGAGGCACTTTCCATGCTGTGGGTGCTGCCACATCCAGTTCCGGGGGTGAGTTTGTCCTGAGACCTCCCAGCACTTCCTCACACCCTGCTGAGACCAGGCTTAATGGCTTTTGAAATCCACCTTACACTTATGACTGTCATCAGAATGGGACTTCTTGACTACAGTGTGTAAGGAACAGCAACGGGGCGGCTGGATAAAGAGAAATCTTCTGTCTCTTGAGTGTAATTCTCAACATATCATAAACATTGCACAGATAACATGGCAGGGATATTTATAATCATAAAAAGAAACAAGGATGCATGAATATACTGGGGATATGAATCACACCTAATGCTGGAGGTCGAAACCTGAAATAAGTACTCTGAGTCCAAGTGCTAATTATCTGCTAATGGGGGATTTGTTCTCCTTCAGTCATGTAAAAGTACACAGCATTCAGCTTAAAGAGTGTGCTTAAAGGGCTTTGTACAGGTGGAGAATGAGCAGCCCTGGAGGCTGCTGCCACAGTTTGTCCTGGAGCTCCTGGATCCCCTTGCTGAGCTGCTGGTGCCCTGTCACGGTGCCTCTTCTCCTGCCTCTCCACGCTTCAGCCACTGCTCTGGCCATTTCAGCTGAATTTCTGTCTTCATATCTCAACGTCACCCTCGTCAGCAATGCCGGCAGAGATGTGTCTACAATTAT
Organism: Psilopsiagon aurifrons; assembly: GCA_025447955.1. Classification (NCBI taxonomy): domain Eukaryota; kingdom Metazoa; phylum Chordata; class Aves; order Psittaciformes; family Psittacidae; genus Psilopsiagon; species Psilopsiagon aurifrons. The sequence continues at coordinate 23,904 of JAOEHY010024089.1, forward strand.
AAATCCCATATAATGATTTTTGCCACGGCTGCTGGTCAGACAGCAGTGAAGATGCCTGTTGAGTACAAAGGGAGCTTCCACCCAAGTAACAAAGCCCCATCAAGTGAATAAGCTCTTTGATCACAACCCTGGTAAGAAGGGGTCTCGGTGGGCACAGTGAACTGCTCTCATGGGAAAAGAGATGCAGTGACCCATCCGCATCCCCGAAAGGCCTTGTTGGAGATTGCAGAGCTGAGCTGACATCAAGGCGAGAGTGACAGCCATGGGTTTGTGCTGATGCCGGCAGCTGGAGGGAGACCCTGACGCACCTTCACTGAGCACCTCACGTACACCAAGGCCTCACCTTCTTTTAACTAATTCCAGCTGAGAAAGTAGGGGTTTTATTCTTTATGTCCTTTGTGAAGCAGTATAGACACATGTCCAACAGGGACAAAAAGAACCCAGAATAAGCCAATCACAGAGAGATACTTTGAGCTGTCATAAAAATACGAAAGGGTGATACTTTCCATATGAAACATTGTAAGTTATTAAGTAACATTATGATGCTATAAACCATCTTTACAGGAATATTCAAAAGGCAGATGCAGAGCCTGGAGAATTCTTTGTGCCAAAGGTGGTTTTGTCACAAAGTGCAGATGCTCTGCCTGACTCCCACACCACTTCCTGAGGTATCTAATCGGAATAGAGGCCAAAATGAATACTGCTCTTTGTGAACTACAGAAAAGAAAAAATACCTGCTTGTATTTGTAGGGTCTTTCATGGACTGTATCTTTAGCCCTGCTATCAGTAATGATTGTTTTCCTGTAACTGTGCAGGGCTGTGTGTGATTCCTCTGTGGATGGGTATTTTGTGGTGTTTGAGCTAAACTGAGCTCCACCATATGATAGTATTTTTCAAAGTGTCACCAACTGCAGCACTTACTCTGCCTTGATTTTTGACTATCGTAGGTCTTGTTTAACTCTGGAGTAAGTGCCATATGCAAGTAAAAAAGACTTCAAGATCACCACGCTTGTTAGAGATACATGTATGCTATTACTGGTACCCATGGCATGCCTGTACATGGAACAGGCTCATAGTCCTGTGCATGGTAAAACATGTTTCAAGGTCAAACTTTCCCTTAGTTTTTCATTGCTCTTGGACAATATCTCAATCCCTTCCCACTATAAATTCACAACGTGTAAACTCGGGAGCTCTGGCTGGAACCTGCGTGCAGACACACCAGCTCTTCCTGTGAAGCCTTTCCTTTCTCTGCACATCCTCCCACTGGAGCAGCTCCAGTTCATGCTGCTCTGTAGCCCGAATTTCAGGCTATGCCAGTCCTTTCTGTATTTGAAATGTGGGTTGCCAGTTATTTATTTATGTAAAGCATTCGAAGGCTTTACATAAGTCAAGAACACCATAGAAACTGGGCTGGTATTGTAGTCGGGGCTTTTATTCAGGTTGTCTGATGCACTGTGGATGCCGCCTGCCTTTGTGTGCTGCAGTCCCATGTTTATCCTGATGATGCCTTTGTGTTCCCTATTTGACATATTTTACTGTAAATAGAGACACTGTCTTGCAGCTGTATCCACTGTGACATTTGACTCTCTGCTGAATGAGTGCATTGTGCTGTGTGCTTTGGAAACATTATCTCTTTTTAAGAAATAATCCAGACCTTTAGTAGTTTCCTGCATGTGCTTCTACTCCTTTGCACATCCAGAGAGCTCAGGTGTTTGCCCACCTCTGAAAAACCTCAGCCAGACCAGTTCCTGCTGTGCCAAAGACTGATGAAGACAGAGGTGCTCTTGGGCATCCGGTCTCAATGCAGATCAAGTCCCTTTTTGTGTGGACAGATGTGCTGGGTGGCTTTTCTGGGGCATTTGCATTCTGCCACATTTCTTTTACATATTATGCAGCATCTCTTAATTAGATCTATGTGTATGATATATTCTTCAAGGTTGATGTTGTTACTGGCTGCTCCATAACTAAAGTGGTCTTCCCTGTCCTGCCTGGGCATTTGGTATCCACCAGATCAGTCCTTAATTTGTTGAAGACACTCTTCTTTTTGACTTCAGAAAGTTGAAATACTTACTGAAGCTGGATTTCTTGAAGCGGACTTGGTCCATTGGGTGCTAACTCCCTTAGTCCTTGTTGAATATCCCAGCTTTCACGGTTTTATTTTGCCTTTACACAACTGTGCTATTTTTATGTAACTTGTGACTTCAAACTGATTCTGAAATGCTTTCAGAATAATTATGTCTATATATAGAAATGCATAGGGTTTTGCTCTCAGTATTGAATGCCAATAAATCCATATGTTGCAGAGGGGCTGGTAGTCCAGCCTGCATTTCCCAGAGTAAGGCTGAACCACCGGTTTCCTGAAATGCTGCCAGGGTGGAACTACCTGAGATAATATTTTCTGCTGTGCCTGCTCTATGCCTTAAACACAATTGTTCTGGGAAAACTCAAGCCAAACTGCTAATATTCTGGGCATCCTTTGTCCGGTGTGGATGCAGTAGTATCCTGAGAGAGCAGGATGGTGTAGGCACTTTCCAGAGAGAAAAGAGCTCATTGTTACTATTGCTATGGGTAGGTTCTTCCTAAAAATGTCATCAGACTTTAAAAGTTATGTTCACTGTGCCTGCACATGGCAGAAGAGAGCAGAGCAGAATGAAATCATCATTTTAAGTCAGTTGGCATGAAAAGTGAGTGTGTATATTGGTTTTCCCCTGTGTGAAAGGGGAATGTACTCATACAAGCGCTGGCATCTCTGAGGAGGAGCATGGCAGTGTGCAGGGGGGCAGGGCCACCACATCACCCCATACTGGAGCTTGAAGCCTCTGTGTCATCCTCACAGGACTCAGATTGGGAATTTGATGGAGGAGGTGGTGGATGCTGTGAAACTGTTGGTTGCTCCACCAGCAAATCCCATCTTCAGACAAAGCCATGCTGAGCCCTGGGGTCTCTGTTGCATCCCACTGCTGGTTCCTTCTCACCAGCAGCAGCATTTTCTATAGTCTAGGAGCTGTGTCATGTATAATATAGAACAGTGGCATCCCCAAAAGGGTTCCAGGCAGAGAATCCAGCATACAAATCGCCCCAGCAATCTGATGAGATGCGGATGTTGTCCGGAACTGCAGGAGGGCTCTTGATTTCTCCTGGAGAGACCCACTGTGTACTCTGGCTCTCTTGGCTTTGTGCTTTTCTTAAAATTCCCCAGAATAAAAAGGCAAGGCATCTGTAAGGAAACAAGATTGGTAACAGATTCCAAATGTATTTTCAAAATGTATTTTTATTGCAATCTTAAATTACCATAATTAAATTATTAAAAGTATTTTTATTAAATTAGCACACAGGCTGGTGTCATTTGCCTTAAATATTTTAATGAAGCCTGTGAAGTCTTCCCTTGTTATAAGAGCTCTCAGAATGTATCTATTTTGGTGACAATGTGAGTTTAAGTTCTGGTGTTAGGAAGAGCACCTCAGTGGGTGAACTGTGCCTTTCTCGAGAGGCTTAGCAGGGTTGTGGGGCTCCCTTTGCTCAAGAGTGACTGTGGTACCAGGGGTTGGGGGAACCACATGAACTGTCCTGGAGGAGAGACACAAATGATGTGTTGTGACAACAGAGCAGCAGAACATTTAGGCACATGTTTTAAAACTGTGGAACAGAGACGTACTTACAGAGCAGAGCCTGGAGGAAATCTGTGTATCTCTGGGTTTGAAGATAATAGAGACGGATGAATTAATAATTATATATGTGTGTGCTACATTTAAGGACAGATTTATGTATGTGTTTCATTTTTTTTAGTGTCAAGTCTCCTTCCTGATTTCTTTCTAGCTATAACCTGGGTATTTTTCAGCAGAGGCAAGCACAGAAGGCAGTGTTTCTGAGGGTGCCGCCGTTCTGACAAGAGCTCTGAGAGTGAACTTGAACCATTTTCATGGGAGGGGTTCAGGATCAGAACACGGCTCCTCACCTTGCCAGCAGCTGCTCCAAACCAGGCAGGGGCTTGGGAATAAACCTTCTTAGTGGTCCTCTGGAAAGAAAAGGTAAAAAATTAATAAATAAATATAGATTTCTGAATGAACTGAGAAAAGGAAAAGTTGTAGAAACATAGCATTTTAATTGTAGCCTTAAAATAGTACAGAAGAAGTGTGGGCAGAGGGCTGGATGGCAAAGGGGTTGGGGATGACAACAGGTCTTGGGATTACTTGCCAAGTGGAATGTATAAAGCCAAGGCTGAAATCCCCTCTTTGCCTGATTGCACGGGGATTTGAATTTGGGTCTCTGAACTCCTCCGAGAGTGCCCAACCGCTGGCACATTCTGGGATGAGAATCTGTCCTGCTGAAGCTGTTCTGCTTTGTAAGAATAATTAAATATTCATTGGGCCAGTGAGAGAACAGAAACAATTTGATAGCCTGGGGATTAAGCTTCTCCAATAAGATGAGGATACAGAAGTAATTCAGTTCCTGATCCAGCTCTGATGCTGAACGGATATGAATCTAGGGTCATGCTGGCCAAATCAACCATGATTCTGGCTGTATTTTTCAGTATATCAATACAACATATTTTTTTTTTCCCCTTTTCAATCCTGCTTATTTCATTCTAGAAATTGATATATCACATTGGGTTTTGAGGCCATGAATCTCTGTTGATGGGAGCTATACCTATTTCTTATTGGGATCAGAACTGGGGCCACGGGCTCTTTAGCCATGCATCCTTATCCCAAGTTACCCTTTCTGAGCCCTCAATTTGATACTTAGTGATGTAGAGGAAGTAGATCTTGATTACAGTGCCCTTGTAAGAACATTTTTTACTGTATGTCCAGTCTGTGGTGGCAATCTGCAGTCATACCGTAGGATGGAACAATAAACCTTTATTATAACATTAATAAAGCCAATAGTTTCTGACAAACCTTAAGAAGCCAAAAAATCACGACTAAACATCCATTCAAAGCGATGCTGTGTTACAGTTCCGTGCTGAATTCACTTGATCAAATGAGAAACTCAGATTCCTGAGTTGGTTTGGTTTCTTTTGTTGTGTGTGGGGAAAAAAGAAAAGAGGAAGATGTTTCCAAGTGAAGAGAGTTAGCAGGAAAACAGACCCCTCACACAGCCCTTCTCACACTGCATCCCACATCGCTGTGCCTGACTGGAGTGCAGGTGCCTGGGCAGGGTGCTACACTCTTCCTGCTGCCCATGGCCTGCTCCAGGTGTGCAGCTGTGTGCTTCTGCAGGACTGTTTCATAGGATTTTGAGGACGTCCACCCTTATTCCTTCCACTGAAGACACTTTCTCTTCTGATGTCTGGATGTACAGTCCTCTGTGCTATCCTGGTGGCATGGGCCCATCCGTGCAGGGCAGAAGCTGCCTGGAGATGTGGTTCCTCACACACTGGCTGGGGTGCAGAACACGAAGTGTCACAAGTGCCTGCTCCTACAAAGCAGCAAAGGGAACAGGAAGCGAACAAGCCCCATCTAAGTGGTAGAAGGAACTCACTGAGAGTTTATCTTGAGCAGTTTCATTCATAACTTGGAAGCGAGTGCTCCGTGGGATAACAAGTTTAAAACACTTAGGATTTTTCTAGAAGAAACCTTGCCAGCAGAGAGGCGCGGGCGACTCCAGCTCCTGCTAAATTGACCACGTTGGGAAAGGCAACGTAAATAAATCTTCCTTTCCAGCTCTCCAGAACCGGCCGAGCAGCGGCGGCTGGGGGGGGGAGGGCGCGTTTAAAAAGCCCCCGCAACTTTTCCCG
>JAOEHY010024093.1:0-48394 GCA_025447955.1 Psilopsiagon aurifrons
ACAGGGGGGGAGGGATGGGGGGGCCAGCGCACACACCCCACCACCACCACCCCCCTTCCGGAGAGCTGCCAATTCGGGCAGGGACCAGTGCGACGGGGGCGGCCCGAGCTCAGCTGCGCTCCGCGGGCGCGGAATCGCACCGCAGCGGGCAGGCGGCGGGCGGAGCGGACTGATCCCCGCGAGAGCGGCATCGCCGGCGACCGGGAGCAGCACCCGGAGAGAGACCGGGACTCCCGTCTGTTTCACCCATTTAATTCGGCCCTACATAGCACGTCCTTGTGCATAAAGGCACGTTTGCTGCCGCCGCCTTCCCACGCCCGAGCGCTGCAGTGAGTCAGTATCGGAGGGATCCGGACAAGCAAAGGCTTATGAATGAAGAGAGATGCAGCATAAGTAAATCAATGCGGGCTAACTGACTCAATGTTATGAATAAATTATTAATTTGTGCTCATAGAAGAATCCCCTTGGTGTAGCAAACAGAGGATTGCAAGCTCCTTCACGGAGAAAGCAACGCAAGGAGCAGAAGGGGCCAGTCCAGGTATTTTTGTTGTTGCTGCGTTTTAAAATATCCCCTCCCGCCTTCTCCTTTTATTCTCCCTCTGCTTGTTTCTCACCACCTTCTCCACTAAATGCACAGACTTAAAATAGCAATTGAACTTTCATGTAAATAAGTACGGCAAGACCTGGAGATGATCTGAGCAGCGGCTGAGTCATCCTTGCATCATACAATACAGAGCCTGTGCCCGCTCCAGAATTCCAGTTTCTTCCCTCTGTAGTTAGCATCAACACCTCAGAATATTCGCTCTGTATACTGATCTTGCCCTGTTTAACACTTTGTGCCTTTAAGCTAGATATGTAGTACCCGTGGGTTTTTTTTTTTTTTTTCCACAGCAACATTTCTAAGACCACTGAATAGTTAGCTTTAAATATCAAAAGCTCCATTCAACACCTGGCTGACAAAAGCTTTCTGCTTTCTCGGAAGAAACGAGAGGTTTAAAGATAGAAAGGCTACCCTAGGGAAACGAGGTAGAACAGAGTAGCGTGGTACACTGCAACTTTCACCACCCGCTACCCATCCCCACCAGTAAATAGGTCATGTTTCTGTCTGTACCATTACCTTCCTGTGAAAACAATAGTGAAAGTTTTGTCGAAAGGGATAATTATTTTGTGTATCCATCAACCATTTTGAAAGTCCTATTACCTGTGCTGTTACTGTAGATTTTCTAAGCAGCGTTTTAAATACACTACTGTGTCTCCAGATGTTCAGCCTACCTACAGGCAGAAATGTAAAAATGCACATGGCTGACTAACCGTATGTAATTAATTATGTGCCCCTTTAAACATATTATATAAACAACAGTATCTTTCCAAAACTAGGAATGAAGACGAATAGCGGGCTGCCTCACTACTGATGCTGTTTAGCTTTTTCACATGCTAAACAATGTCAGGAAGGACCTTCATGAAGCTAATTTTGTGGGACTCAAACTTGGTTTTACATCAAAATGGATCCTTATGCGCTTCAAGTTAACAGTGCCCTAGTGACAAGTAGCGGGGGTTAACAGTTCTTCAAAGAATTCGTGAAAGCCCTTGAAATTTTCTGAAAGCACAGTGTGCCTGCATTCAAAAGGCCTGAGACATTTAACAGGTATTAAAACCGTCACTAATTATTGGCAAGAAAAGAGGATGAAGTCACCTGCCAAACCTTGACTTTATTTACATTTATTATACATTCAATTATGTAAGAGACCTACAATTTCTGCGTTTGGCATGTATAAGTGAACACACCTTTAATAGAAAAAAATCTATTTCTACTATTGCTAAACTCAGAAAAGTAAAAGAAAGCAGCACTCTTCACTTGAAAGAAAAATTGATACTTGTACACAGTACAAGCAGGGCCATCTCCTTTTGCACTAACTAACATTTGTATGCATTATGCCATAGTGCTTTCAGATTCTTTCAGTAATGCACAGTGGTTACATTCATGCACTTTAGTTCCACTTAATAACTCAGCGGAGGAAAAGCAAATCTGTACAGTAAGAGGGGTTTATTACACACAACCCATTCATATAAAGCACTAGAAATGGCAACACTTTCTGCCAAGCTACTGTATCCTGGCCTGACCACTACTGACTATTCCTGGCATGCAGATCACTGCAGTCAAGATACCAGGTTCAAATCCAGCTTCACTTTTCCCCTATGTTATCCTCAATGATGCAGAAGCTTTCCCTAAGTGGTTTGCATTTGGACCAAGTAAAATAAATATAAAAAAGAAATGGTAAGTTCTGCTGAAAGGTTCGAGCCCTTTATACTGGGGATACAGCAGTGTGCTTCATTACTTGATAAATCTTGTGATGTCCTGGAGCAAAATCAGAAGACGTCTAAGTTTCAAAGCGGCACAGTAATGAATTTGTATTCTGGAAGAAATGTAGTGTTTCTATCATGTCCATATGCTCTTATAGGATTTATATTTTATATTGTTAACTGCCAAATCTGAAAGAATCTTTAAGTAGTGGTCCTGCTAGAAAAACACATACATACAGATAACTGACCAGAGAAGGAAAATGTTTATGTGTTTAGCGAACTTATTCCTAAAACCAAAGTGCATCTCAGCAGTAAATGTAGGCAAGTTACATGCCAGGGGTCTCAGAAGCAGAGATCCCCCTACAAATGTATTTAGTTGTATTGTCCTCAGCCCCTTATTTTTAAAGGGATAAAAATGGCATCTAATCTCTTGCTGTGCCTTTGATGATCAAGTACAATGGCACATTTTAGTATCTCTTAGAAAATGAAAGAAGCTGTTTTCCCCATGAAAGCAGAAATAAAATTTGGACACATGAAGCAAGAGTTGCAACAGAAAGTCACAAATACAGTCAGAGAAAGTTGATGAATCCCCAAAGCTTTTGCAGTGGAACACGTTGAGGAAAATAACCAAGGGATGGGGGGGGGGGGCTGTAACAAAACAAAACGACTCAACCTCCCCTCCTTTTTCTTCCTCATGGAAGAAAAAAAAAACCCAGTCAAGGGTGAAAGGTAACATGAGATTTGATACAAGAGCTCAAGTGGAGAACACAGGCAAAGTGAAAGCCCTGTACATAAATACATGTGGTAAGGACCTGACAAATTAATCCCATTGTTCTTTCCTCTGTCTACCTACAGATGTATTTACATTTATTAAAGGGTGCAGTAACAAAGTCAAATTTGCAGAGCATACTTTGAGGTCTTCCGATTAGACACGTATCAAGCCCTAATAAAAAGCCAATAGAGAGGCATAGAGAGAAGAGAACATATGGTGTAGGGAAGAAGAGTCAGAGGAAATGATATAATTAACACAAAAGTTTATTGTATTTCTATTTTCAGATGCTTATGTACAGTGAACTCTAAACAAAGAGGAATAAACAGAGAAGGCTAAAGTGCTAAAAACCTCGCTAAAGAGGCCAGCCACTTCAACTGAAAAATTAATTTAGCAAAAAAAAAAAAACCCAAACAACAAAACAAACCAAAAACAAACAAAAAGAAAATGCAGTTTATATTCCACATACGTTAGAAGATTAAGATACAGCAAAAACATGAGTCCTAACTACACTGCATGATGTGGTGTTAATATTTGGTTTGCAGTATATTGCCATTATATTATACTATATTCCTAATATATTAGATTAGTAATTCTAAACACTAAGGTTATAATCCTCAGTTGTGTTCTCCACAATGCTTTTTTGTTTGAATCAAGAGATTAAAATGCCTCCCCCTCTTTTCTTTCTCTTACAAGGGGATCACTTAAATAAAGAGGGGTTTGAGGTGGAGCAGGAAGAGCAAGGGGCTATAGCTACCTCACACAATAAAAAATTTAATATAATGTCCTCTACTGAAAATCCTTCCAGACTTCAATAACTACATGCAACTTTTCCCTTACTTCTCTGCAACTGTAGTATTTCACATACACTTACATATGGAAAACAAAAACAGAAGAAGTAGAGGGAAAACAAAAGTTACTTCAGCTTCACAAAGCACTTTGAGATTGGCAGATGAATGGCAAAATCTGGACATTCAGAATTTATGATTTGGAAACGACCCAGTAGTGGAGGGATTCATCAAGTATGTTTGCATGTTGTGAGAACACAGACTTACTTGCTTCAAGTGAGCCATACATCTGAGTAAGACCAAGAGAATGCATATCAGACCTATTCTGTAGGAACTTAACATATGTACATGTATTCTTAGAATTTTACTCAAGTCCCTTGCATATAAGTGTGTTTCACTGGTATGGGCATGCCTATTTATTGACCCATGCCAACCCACTTAAAGATTGAGGTCAAGTAACGCTACTCACTGGATTAAATGAACGCAGTTTCACATAAGGGGTGCTACCTAGTGACTAGCAGTAACAGAAATCCTGCAAGAAGTCTAAACCATGACAATATTTTTTTATGCAACTTTGTAATAATCATCATCTTGTTTTCACATGCTCTTCAGGTCAAATCAAATACTTTTATTTCAGCTCATGAGAACATTAAGGGCATATGCAATCTACGTTTATATCTACTCAAAGTCAGTCACATAAGCACAATCCCTAAAGATTAAAAAATACTAATATGAACTCACAATACATTGCAAGTACAGCATTTTAGGTTACTGTCACATTATCTTCAGCACACATCAGCACCAAATAAACCTCAGTTTGCCATAAACCCCCAAGGAACGCATGGTTAATTTTTCTTCTACAGAGCCTACGTTCAGCTGGCTTTAGCATCTCCACAAGGAGTTAAAATGTAAAAGAGCAAAGCATTATCACTTCCCAGCCTATGAGGGCTCACACCGCATGGTAAGCCAGATTGCTTTAAGCTAATGGTGTTTACAGCTAACCAAATCCAATTTCAGCAGTCCACTGTAGCTCTAGTCTGTTAGTGCCATTTTCCATAAGCTTCATATATTTTGAATTTTCAACTGTTAAGACAAAGTCCACATTTGGTTTCTTTTGAGTGTTTCATGCTAGGAAATGAACTCTTCTCTAAGCACATAAATTACCTTTTTAGTCCCAAGGCTAGTGCTAGGTTGTAAATGTAAATGCTTTCAATGCGTTTGAAATACTTGAAAACCAAAGACAGGACATAAAAAATGAGAAATTGCAATTGAGAGCTCTTAACATAATGGACAGAATATTATGGAAATAAACAAATCTAGCCTTCTTTCTCTGGTGATACAAACGATGACTAAAAGGTCACAACATACGTAAGTGCATATCTGTTACTATCTATACACCAGAATGAAACCCCTTGTCAAATTTATAATGGCCAGTGAATGCTCACCCAAACCTTGCAAATTCCTCCAGACCCTGCTGAAATCCAAAATATCAGACTTCAAAGGTTAGGAACAGCATTGCTTTTACTTCAGATCTTGACAGGATTAGTGACAGACAAACACGAGGTACCAAAAATTATGCATTCGATGGGGAAGAAAGAGGAAAGCTGTACAGAGCAAACGTTCAAAAGAGAGCTCCTTCTGCATTGACAGATGAAGTGTCATCTATTGACCCCTTGTCATCAGTGAGGGTGAATTGCCAACTGCTCAGCTGAAAGCATCCTGCAAACTGTAGTCTAATACCTAATTATTTTCAAAACACTGTCCTTACTGGAAAGCTGAAAATATAAGACAGCTTTTGATTTGAGAAACAGTGCTCTCTATGGCAAGTAATTATATAAAGCCATTAGGTACTTCAGAGACCTACAAGTCTGTCACTCAATTCCTGAATCAGAAGTATGATTTCTGAGGTGGAAATGTGGCTTTTCTGAAGCCTTGAAATTTGTAGTTTGGTCAACACAATGCTCTTTATGAGATGTTACAGAAAATGAGTTTTGTATAATTCTATGGCAGCAGTTGCTAACCTTTGATCCATTTCTGTTCTATTACTTTGGTGAGTCTTGTTTATTTATCATGAACATTGACCAATCCTGAAAATCAAAGTGATCTCAAAAGGCTATTGGAAATAGCATGTATTAAAAAGTAAGCTCATTATGGTGATGAATTCCAGTAACTTGTTGCAGTAAGAAGTTATACACAAACTTAAAAAATATCTTGAAGAGTTAGAATATTAAATTGTCTTAAATACGTGATGACAAGTGCAGAGTAAGACCACACAGAATTATCAAAAGGCAAACAGGTTTCAATAAGACTAAAATAATACTAGGAAGCACTCAATACATTTCTTAAGTTTTCAGAGTTACCACCAAAAAGAGTGTAGGCAACTCAGTGCCTTAAAGGGAAATGACAACCTGAGGAAAAATAAACCCTATGTAAGACTTGCTGCTTTATGCAAATCAAGTTTCTCTTCTTCAGCACTTAATGTTCCTTTGGGTAAGAACCAAATTTAAGACTGCATTTTTTTTCCACGTGTGCAAGTGGACATTAAATTGAAACCTTGCTGCCTGTTAGTGGATGAAACAATCTGTTATTAGGGGAGCTCTTACAATAGCTAAGTCAGGGTTAAAAATGGACTTTGGCAAAATGAAGAATTCCAGCATCACACAGAATAATACCCTATCACAAAAGAAATACAAGACAGTTTTTCATTCAGGGGATCACAAATTTTGACTTGGGTATAGTGGTCCAATTCTAGTTCTATTTTCATAATATGTCTTGACATTATACACCATGGAAAGCTCAGACTTCTTATCTGCTGCATAACAGCAGATTTATTAGGCTGTTGTGGGGTTTTTTTAAATATATTAAAGCATTATTATGCTTAAAAGATGCAAAGTAAAAGCAAAATTGATACCCATAAATATACTAATAAGTGTTAGGTAAAAATATTTACCAGAGCATGCATTTCTATTTTACCAGCTATTAATCCATCATGGTGTCACTAACGTTGTAAGAGACACACTGACTGCTATGCTCATTACTTTTTAATACATTGCTCCATTTTGAAAAGTAAGACTAACAAGTTCAGGCCATAATATAGTCATCCTTCCTATGAATGTAAAAAGGGCTGGGGGGAGCCATCCACAACTGCCTATATACATTAAGATTTTACTTATAAGCTACCAATGCTAGATAAATTGTAGAAAATATAGAAGCAGCAGCACAATTTCAAGCCAAACTTGTTATTATCAGGTGTTATCCCACCTCAATGCTTTTTGTTACCATTCTTTTGCTTTTTTATGTCATGAAAACACTTTTGCTTAATCTCCAATTTGTTAATAAAATTGGGAAAAATATACTAAATTTAGGTAATTGATTCAATTCAATATTTGATCAAAGGCCAGTGATGATTTGTTAATAAATGGTATATGCCATTTAACAAGGATCTCTCAAATAAACATGAGAAAAGTTTGTGCATTTACTATCCCTCCATCTCTCAGGTGTTACTAGAAATAACTGCCTCCATTTTACTGGAGGATGAGCTGCTTAACCATCCCCAAGCTGGTATTTTGGCGATTAGACAAGTGCCGCTATGAGGCAGCGACACGATATCTGATCATTGTTTCACAGAAACGCTTAAGATAGGCATCAGATCCCAAGAGCTTCTTTGAGCATTATGCAACCTGATGCATAATTTGGTACTTGAAAACTGAGGTTCCCCTTTTTTCTCCTCTAATACAAGTCCCACTTATCCAAGCAACAGAACAGTACTCCCCATTTTCTCACAACACCACATAAAATTCCCTAAATGGTTTTCTGACTTCTTTGACCCCTAAATCCAATGCTCCCATCCTTCTTCATAAATGCAGTAAAGGCTATTTCAGCCTACATGTCCTTCAGGGTCATACAGACTACTGCCCATAGTCTGACTGGAGAAGAGAGAGCCATCTAAATCCCAGCCTATACTCAATTTTATCCAAAATTGCCATAAATTCAAACTGCAGAAGCTGCTCAGCCTCCAGAACAGGAGCTGTCAGAAATTCATGAAGAGCCTTCCTTATAAGATGTACTATGCCCACGTGATGCTTGCCTAGTAATCAAGAATTAAAGCCACAGGCTCATAATAGAAGCTATTATCACCCATCACCAATCAAGACCACTGACCCAACTCATCAGTGCACTGCTAACTCACTTTGGCTTTGTTTCTCACCAGGAAATCTCCACTTGACGTATCATCGACTTACACTGTTTAAAATTCTCCTCCTAAGCAGCTGTTCTAAGGAACTCCTTCTTTGTTTCAAGCTTTAAGATATCTTTTCAAGTCATTTAAGTCATATCTTTTTAGTTGCTGAAGGAAAGCAATATCATGCACATGTTTTTGTTAAGGAAAAGGATTAATAATTACCACCACAAGATTTCAATAGTACTTCTTGTTAACAAGTTTGTAGTACTAATCAGACATAGAAGATAGCTGCCATTCTGAAGATGCTTCATATCTGCATATTTTCACTTAATGTGTTAACACATTTATATTGCTGATACTTTTGTTATCACAATAATTACTTGTTTATTTCTTCCTAGATTCAGAAAAAGAAAACCTATGAGGAGATTAACAACATCTAAGCTCTATACAAGTTTCTATAATGGTTGAAAATTAGAAATCATTGGCAATTCAGCATTCTCACTGGTGTGCTTTATCAGGATGCTGCATCACACTGTGCCACCCTGGTTCTATTCTCTCAGTTCCAGGTAAGTTTCCAAACTACTCAGTCCCAATGCAAACACCGTTCTCTTAACGCAATTTTCCCATCCAAACTGCTCCTTGCTCATGGCAGTGGGAGTAGTAGTTAGAATAACTAGCTCTCCCACTTTTTCACCTACCCTGCCAAGATGTGACTAAAACTAAGTTTTAGGAAAGGATAGAAATACAGAAAGATACCTGCCTGTGAATGTGTATATATATATATGTCTATATATAAATACACATATAGTTCTGAGTCAAAGAGACTGGGGAGAATAAAGTTATGACTAAATGCCTTTTCTGGACATTTACTGTAGTCCAATACAAGCTATTCACATCAATAAAATCATAACTGGAAATTATGGTATGGAGTTTGTTACACAGCTCTATTCTTGAATGCTTAACCAAACTAGTTATTCCTGGGCAAAGGAATATAGCCATAACACAGAGCTGAAAAGCTGCAGATTTCTGAAGAGATGAGCTCTCCAAAAACCCAGTAAATAAAAAGCTTCTTACAGTTTCCCAAGGCAGTGTTTAAAGTTATTCTGGATAGAGTCAGTGCGTGTCCAGCCTTTAACCTGCTGATGCATATAGTTGATAGAATTCTTCAACAAAGCTTAAAAGTATTTCATACTACCCTGGGTAACATTTGATAACACAGTTCTGATGCAGGGAAAGGGTCACGGAAAGGCAGCGCTCCACAAGAGCAGGCAGTTCAAGCAGCACTCCTGAGAGCAACAGTTACAGCTTCAAGAAATATGTAAGACCAGAGAACCGCACCACTTGAAGACAGCACATGTAGTAGTTCTGGGCACCTGGTCATTAAGTGTATTACCAAGGAAAGTGGTGTTATATATTTTGAAGAATTGTAGATGAAGTGATCAATCTGGTGGCCTCCTATGGTGGGGCTACGGAACTGATGGACAGGGGTAGAGACGT
The DNA here is from genome assembly GCA_025447955.1 of Psilopsiagon aurifrons. Lineage (NCBI taxonomy): Eukaryota > Metazoa > Chordata > Aves > Psittaciformes > Psittacidae > Psilopsiagon > Psilopsiagon aurifrons. The sequence continues at coordinate 9,536 of JAOEHY010024093.1, forward strand.
TGATGTCAGCTACCTGGACTTGTGCAACGTGTTTGACACAGTCCCACATGACAACTTGGTCTCCAAGTTGGAGAGACATCAATTTGACACGTGAACCACTCGATGGATAAAGAACTGGCTGGATGGCCGCACGCAAAGAGTTGTGCTCAATGGTTCAATGTCCAGCTGGAGGCCAGGAAGGAGTGGTGTCCCTCAGGGATCAGTGTTGGGACTGCTCTTGTTCAACATCTTTGTTGGTGACATGGACAGTGGGATTGAGTGCACCCCCAGCAAGTTTGCTGATGACACCAAGCTGTGTGGTTCAGCTGATAAACTGGAGGGAAGGAATGCCATCAAGAAGGACCTTGGCACGCTTGTAAGGTGGGCTGATGCCAACCTGATGAAGTTCAACCATGACAAGTGCTGTGGTATGGAATACCTCTTTGGTCAGTTTGGGTCAGGTGTCCTGTTCTGCTTCCTCCCAGCTTCCCCTCCTCCTTAGTAGAGCATGAAATTCAGAAAGTCCTTGGTCAGACCAAAACACTACTAAGCAATAACTGAAAACATCAGTGTTATCAGTGCTGTTCCCAGGCCTAAAGCCAAAAACACAGTGCTGTACCAGCTACAAAGAAGAAGAAAAATGACTGCTAATGCTGAACCCGTGACAGCTGCCCAGGGAAGTTGTGAATGCTCCATCCCTGGTGGTGTTCAAGGCCAGGTTGGACAGAGCCTTGCATGGCATGGTTTAGTGGGAAGTGTCCCTGCCCATGGCAGGGTGGTTGGAACCTGATGATCTTTAGGTCCTTTCCAACCCTAACTATTCTATGATTCTGTAACTAGCAATTTGGCTAGAAAAACTACTGTCCTCCTTGACCTTTGTTACAGCTATACTCATATGAACCACACAGTACACTGCCACCCCACCCTGACATTGAAGTACGGTAGTGTGCACACTCTTCAGGATTACAGACTGCCAACAGAGGAAAGTAATAATCTCAAGGCTTGCATCATTTCACAGCTGAGTTGTTTGAAGACACACTAGCCATTACATGAAGCAGCTGTGTTATCTGACTTTTCCATTCATTCATTTATAGACTTCAACTCTTTTTCCAAGTCAGTTGAAACTCTTTTCCTCATTACAGGTTTTTGTTCTATATGCAAGAAACTTAGCTGTAGCAAAAAAAAAAACCAACAAACAAACAACAACAAAAAAAAAATCAACACCAAACAAAACCAAAACAAAACAAAAAAAAAAGAAAACAAACAACACAAAACCCCACAAAAGCTTCCATTCTGTGTCAATATTTAGAGATATGGTTAAAGTGGAAGCCTGCTAAGGTTCTCCAGATACATTGCAGTATTGGCTGGAATTCACCATGACACAACAGAAAGATCTGTCTTTGCAAGCTTGTATAACCTCCCTTTTCACAGAACTAGCTAACATTACTTTGCTGTGTGTCTTGGTGTTACGAGACAATATAAGGACCGAAGTCTCTATCCTCTATTTTCAAAACAGAATAATCCAACAATAATGAGAAAGTGCATTTACACAGATTTAGGTTTCAGTGCCCAGAAACTAGGGTTTCCTGCTACATTATTCCAAGTAGAAAAGCTCCATAAAAAAAACTGCAGTCCAAGGAATAAATGATGAAAAACACTGTAATCCGAGGAATAAATGTTGCTAGATGATTTTTCAATTGGCTGAGGTTTTTCTGCATGCTACCATGCAAAACTGAGGCAGAAAGCTGCAGTTAAATGAGAAGACAGCATTTAAATCCAGAGCAGGACAAGAAACAAAACCCCACACATCAGGTTAACAGGGATATGTTTTCAGTTCTTAAACATGTCATTCTTAAATCTCCTTCACGAAGAGAACAACTGCTCATATTTTTCAAACTGAAATGCACTTCTGGTATTATAGGGAAAAATTTCTTGTCATCTCTGTACTGGTACTAACAAATATGCAGATAGGAGAAGAAATGAACTTGAAATGAACCCCATAAAGTTTAGGATTTAGGAGAAACCTTCATTTGTTTTAGATATTTTTCTGGTACCACCATAAACAATTGTGCCTGCAGACCTGAATTTCTCCTCTTCTCAATCATGTCCTCTTAATCCCTCCTTTTACTTTCCCTTTGTTTCTGGGAGTATATTTCTCCTCTTTTAAATTCCACCCCATTCACCTTCCATGAACTAGATTCCTTAAAACAAAAAACAACCAAAAAAAAACCAAACCAATACAAAACCAAAATAAAAACCCCATGAACAATACAGTCTATCACACTAAATAGCCTTTCATCACTTGCTCTTCTGGCCTGCCATCACTGCTACATCAGTATTTCCAGATATTTAAAAGCATTGTCTCCCTTCAGTGGCCAAGAGTTTTTCTATTGAACTGCTTGGAAGAAACACTGGGAAGCCCATGATGACTTTTCTCCCCACCCTCCCAGTAGTAGGGTGGTTAGATGTTTGAATAGTCAGGGTTATTCTCTCCAATTCAAATCAAGTCAAATTTGTAACAGAATGTACCAGGTTGCAGGCTTTAGAAGCCTTCCTCCTGATGGCCACCATTACAGTGCTTTAAAAACCAGTATTTTATGTAGGAGAAAAAATTTCCACAAAATCCATTGCTACTCCATAAAAGTCTCATACAAAGGTATTCACATAACCAACTGCAATTATGCACATTATATTTACCTGGTGAAGAATGAACCTATTGTGCGCAGTGAAACATATCTGTTCTGCACTAATACATGCACATAGTAAGCTACCAAGTGAAATAACACATCAATCACAGCTTAACACTAAGCCTGCACCCGTATAATGCCATTTCCAGTTCATTAAATAAAAGCAGCTGCAGAATCTGCAGTTGTGCCAGACTGTCAAGGCTCAGCAAGAGGTTGGGAAGAGATGTAAAGTGAGCTTGCAAGTCCTTTGTTGCAGACAGGGAAACTCTGTTTCAAGTGCTATAACAATGATCATTGTAAACTGTAAAGATTATGCGTGCACTGCAAATATACCTCCACTGGGGCAGAGCCCTCAGCTCCTAGCTAGGCATCACACTATATAAATAGCAGCGCAGAAATAGCCGGAGTAGTGACCCACCAACACAGGTACTCAAGTCCTGAATATGAACTCTGCTACAGCAATTTTCTTTGCTGACACCACAAACCTGCGTATGTATTTTAAAGTTTAATGAAAACTTGACAGTGAAATAGTTTGCTCCACTTACTCAGTTCAAAGTTCACAAGCTAAGTAAGGTCGGGTGAACTTTTTGCTAGTGTGCACGCAACATTCTAGAACTCATATAAAATCTGCCAGAGAGCTGGACCTTGATTTCTGGATTAGGGGGAGTTTGATCAATTTTCACACACATCTGAACACTGTCAGAGCTAGGCATGCATATTTTTACTCTACCTTGAACTTCTAATAGTATGCTTAGAAATAATTATTCTCCCGGGAGTACATGCAGATCAGATGCAGTTTCCTTTGTCCTGCATCTCTGAGTCTTTCTCCTCAAAAGAAAATACTAGAAGACTATGATACCCCTTCATTTTCAGTGTAGTCTTATTCTGACACATAGGTGCTTCAATACAGCAATAATCAAGCTAATGTTACACTAAAAAGCAAAAGCTGGATACATTTATGCCTTCTGTAGCTATTCTCTGTTTTATTCTTTAGTTTTAACACAGCCCACCATCTACACTTTCCATTCTGTAATGGTGTTTCAAAGTTACATGATAATTGCATGGTACCTTTATGGGTGCAGCAGGTCTCCAAACAAAAGATGACTCTCTCACCTTGTTGAAGTGAGAGTTTCTCTCCTCACATTTCCTTCAGCAGCCACATTTAGCTGCTGTTGCAGCATTTCACAGCATGAAGGCGCAGTCGACTTCAGAGAAGCGTACTGAGGGCAGAGGGGAGAAGAGGCAGACGCTGAAGTTCAGCGTGTGCTCAAGCTCAAGCAGTTGCAACCTGGGATCTTGAAAAAAGCTAAAACAGGCTGTCAGTTCTAGGTACATGCATATCAGCTGACAGTAAAACTAAATTAGGGAAAATATTACCACAACAAATACCTTTCCCCATTTCAGTGGTCCTCAGTTTCCCTTTCTATGCTCCCCACCACAGATCAGATTCAGTGGGCTGGCTCTCCTCAGCATGTAACACCTTGAGCAGACCTTTTCCCCAACAATAGGTTTCTCTGATCTCTTCTCATCAACAAGGGCAGAAACTCCACGTTCAGGTATGCTTTACCTGTCTCTTTTCTCTATGGTTCTGTACCATATGCTACCCTAATTTGAGAGTTTAAGAGATTGACCAGAATATATTGAAGTTACCTTCATAACATGCACTTGAGATTGACAGGAATGTCAGTTTACTGTACAGCAGAGCCCATAATCTACTGAACAACAGTGTAAGATTTCTAACTAGTGACAGACTTCCTTTCCTCAACAGTCCTTAACTTTCAGTGTGAGTTTATCTTCACAGTAAAATTCTGCATGCTGTAAGTATCGACCAGCAGCAGACATTTAGACAGGAGAGATGTGGTCAAGCAGAAAAGAGAATGACAGCTGGGAACTGGCAAGCAAAAGCCATTCTAAATTTACCTATGGCTTTAAAAAGATAAACCACATCAGATCACCTTCTCCAATGAAGGATCTGCAAACACAACAGAAACAGCTTCAAGGTGTTTAAAGGAAATCAAGGTAGTCAGGCTTCCTTCCCTCAGCCACTCTTCTTTTGGGCAGTAAAGAGTTGGCTTTAAAATTTTACCTCTAGTTGAGCAAATATCTACTGAAATAAAAGTTTTTTCATCTTAATACCTTCCAAAAATACCTTTTAAAAATCCATTTTACTCAAAAAATGACAGGTAAACTGCAATTCCCTGTAGGGGAAAAGAAATATCAAGCTAATGTGGTTTTTGTCAACAGTATTTTTCACTTTCATGCACTCAAAGAATACCCTTAAACAAGTCCAACATCCCTAGTAAATAAACTCATTTTCCCACACAGGAAGACAAATACTGTGAGAGACTACTGGATTTGACTGTGCCAGTCAGCAGAGGCCCTAACTCAGTTCGGTACTTTGACCCACAAGATGAGTTTCCTGAGACAAAGCATAGGAATAATCAAGAGTCTAAATATATTTCTCTTACTGTAAATTACTGAAAAGCCTTATAGAGCAATGAAGACAATGAAAAGCTACTTATGAGAAGAAAATGTCGGTTTAGTTGTGGGTAATAAGATCTAGGATGCTAAACCAAGAAATACACTGCCATGCAAGAACAAAGCACAGTGCCTGAGGGCAGACAAAAGACAACTGTCCCACAAGAACAGAGAGATCACTACTTGTCTTATGGATAAAGGGAAATATGGTTACTTTGGGACATGAGCAACTAAATCAGAGTAAAAACACATAATGAAAAAGAAACGCACTGGATTTGCATAAGGTAGATAAAACTTCTTCAATATTTTGACAATAGCTCTTTGAATTATGCAAGGTAAACATAGGGGTTTTATGAGAGGAACAGCAAAGTAAGCATTTAAGGATGACCAATAAAAACCTAAATCATAGACAGTAATTAAATACTTCAAACAACAAGACAATCAAAACTAAGAAGCAGATCTTTTTTCAGGTACTATGACCTCAGCTACAAAGGTGAAGGATTTGATCCTCGCTGAGACAAGCAAATGCGAAAGAAACAGAAACCTCACCCCTTAAGGGGGCAAGTCAGTCAATCATGCCACTGTAGGAGTAAATTAATGGTGCTAATAGCTCAGCATTTTTTATTTCCTCCTAAAAATCGTAGTAGCTCTGTTTCAGCAGTTTAAGCTGATGCCTGACACATTCTAGTCTACTAGTAAGTGCTCTCTTTTCCCACTCCCTAAACCATGTCTTTAGGGAAGGCTGTTGTGGAAATCAGACTTTGAGTAACTTGCAACTTTCAATGTGTTGTCCTCATTCTGTGCAATCCCCTTCAGATCCACTCATTACTGCTGATCTACAGGTTGATACAAGGTAATTCTAGGACTTGATTGCTTACATCATACTGAACTGTGTAAGCAGAGAAACTCAAACACAAGGTTTAGAACAAAAACAATCCACTGCTAAATACATAAAAAACAAACAAGCAAAACCCAGAGAAAAGCACAACTGTATCATGTCTTGCACTGCTATCAGCAGGCATACCTGCCAACCAGCAAAGTTCACTACTCCCAGTAAAAAAATCGGGTTTTTTTTAATACCCCATGATCCTGATCACCAGCGACATGTTGTACATGAATCCTCTGCAGCAGAAACAGAAACCAAATTGTTGGGTCACAGAAATAAAACCAAATTTAACTGTACTGTGCCATGTACAAGTCCAAGAGCTTTCATGCTTATGGACATACAAAGAAAGTTTTTATGAGACAGAGACAACAAGCAATTCCTTAAAAGTTTTATAAAATCTCTGAATCTGCTGTTTCACAATGCCTGTAACAATTGCACAACAGTGAGAGCAAGGACTAAACTTTTTGTTGGGTTCTTTGTTTGCTTTCAACAAATAGAACTACACTTTAAGAATTGGGCTACATCTAGAATGAAAATGCTGCACATTGGAATAGAGATGGAACCAATTCATTACAACAGATCTAAAAGAACACTATGACAAAGCATTTGGAAAGTTATGCTGAACGTACACAGGATTGCATATAAAAACTTTGCATAAAATGAAACTGTGGGCAAATATGTACACTCAGCATCAGCAGGTGGCATTAGCGGAGCATATTTAACATGTTTCTTCTTAGCTGAAGCCTTAGGCTACTTGGAAAAAAACCTTGACAACTATGTCTTAATTAAATTGTAAAGCAGCAAACAGTGATACTAGTAATAGTTATATGACAGCAGGAGGCAAATCAGATATGCCAGTCTCTAAGGAACAGGCTGGTAAGCCTTCAGATTGAGAAAAACCTATTACTTATTAGTGGGAAATGCACAGTACTTTCCAATTCTGACAGATGAGTCCCTTCAGGAAGGAATTATTCCTGAATGAGACTGTAGAAAACGCAGAGTAACTTACCAGTTAAATGTTAAATACGTGAACCAGGCTGCTAGAAGGAGAGTCAGATCAACACTGGGATAGTTAGGGTAAGTTACTGTGAGCACCTCCTTAAGCAGTAACAATAAAAAGGAAGCATTAGTTGAAACTTTCAAGGCTTTGAAGCCAGCAACTGAAAAGATCAGTATTTCTTGAAAAACTTGCCATTACAAAGGTGCCCATTGAAGCAAAACAGCACACTGAAGTTACCTGTTCTTTCTGATGATTTCAGCTTTTATTCTGTGCCATGTCAATGTACTTGCTCTGCAATGATTACCAACATATTAGTACAGCCACACTGGACTTGTCCAGGAAGATAACTTGTCCTTTCCTCACATGTCTTGCGATTTATTTCAAATTCTTTCAAGACTGAAGACTCATTTGAGAAAGAAAATGCACACTTATTTTTAGTAGATAATTTCACACCTGTTCTGGGAATGGATTTAGGAAAAGGAAAGGCTATACTGAAGCATATGCAAGTAGGACAATCTTGTTAAAGAAATAGTGCAGTCCTATCTATGCAAACACACTTCAAGAAGCACCCATCCTACTGCACAGTAGATCCAGTAATGTGTCAGGAGAAACACTAGCACCCAGTCCCTCAGGAAGTGAGCACAGCCTAGTCCCTGACCTCCCCACATCCATCAGGGGAAACACGGAAAAAAATTATACCATATCAACCCTTTGAGAAAGGGCATTCAGGTCTCTGGGATATGAATTTGTTTTTCAAACCATTTTGCAATTAGACATCACTACCTCCATGCCAACTGCCCATTTGTGCTATAGGCTGGCCTGGCACAGACAGGCTGGCTATTTTTAAGCCAGCAGATGTGGCCCATTTCCATGGAAATCTTTCCTGCTGGTGTATACTGGGGCAGATTAAGAAACACGCACTAGGTTGGTTCCCCAAACAAAATCTCCACCGGTGGGCACTGAAATGCCACACAGATTAGCTATGCATCACTTATGCAGGTTAACCCCTGCACAGAACAAGCCTCACATGCAGAGAGCCAAACAGTCAATATCTAAAGAAATTTACTAATAGCCAGAGCAACAGTAGTTTAGAGGATCAAGTGGCAACAGCTGAATTCAACTTCATTGTTCCCTGCAATTATCTTCTGGCCCAGAACACTGCGCAAGACAAATTACCTGCCCCTTAGCCCCACCTCTGCTCACCTTTTCTGCTGTATTTGCTCCGTACGTTTTTCCTTTTTCTGGCTAGATGATGTATTCAGAGAATCCACTTGGAAAATGAAACAGTACTTTGCAAAACCTTTGATCTACTTACCATTTGCACACAGCTCCCCGCTTCAATCCATTTCAGATTTTTATTATTTACTATAGCTACCAAAAAAAAAAAAAAAAAAAAAAAACACAAATCCACAAAACACCACACACTGAATTCTTTACAGAATTTTAAACTAACAATCTGTTAGTTTCACATGCCTTTTTGGGAAAATTCCTCCTAAAATAAGAACTACTTACCAAAACCATTATATATTTTTAACATCCTGTGAAGATTCCCTCATTCATTTTAAGTATGGTGATTCTTGCAGTCACAATCACAAGCATAACTTGTTACACTGAAACAAAGACCTTTATAAACCAGGAAGATGTGAGCATAGGTTGTTCATCACACTCTTCCTACATAAGGAGCAAGCGAAAGGGACAGGAGCACACCACTACTTGAAAACAGCTTGCCTTGGTTGTAAGGCTATATAGCCATATACTCTCTCAGTCACTTCAGACATTGCTCCACAGTTTCTATTTGCCCCTCACTAAGCAATCTGAAGACTGAGACCTCTCTCATACTACTCCACACAAGAAACAGGCTATATTGGCAATTCTGCAAAAAAGGGAAAAAAATCTATCAGATAAATTCTAGATTAATGGATCTGTGAAAAATCATAATTATACATCACTTCTCCTACCATGAACAGAAGTGTAATTAAGAACAGCTTCCTTCTTGAATGCCCAATATGTTAAATAATTATACTTCAATGCATGCAAATTCATGCAAGTTTTTAACATTCGCCTCTTCAGTTCATCAAGTTCTTCTGGGAGTAACTTTCTTTAACACGGCATGTTGTGTCGGTAACAGCAGAGACAAGGTAAGGGATATTACCGTTCTCCTGTCACATTTAAACAAAAACTATACACACAATTATTCTGATTGCCTGCTGCCACATATATTGGCATATAAGAGAAACTTCTCTATAGTAAAATAGATCTTGGGTATATTAATAGCATACTTTAAGGCCTTCAAGGTTAGCTAACTTTACCACTTGCATGGCAATTTTAATTACTTATTTCCATCAAAATTTTGTTATACCATTAAGTTGCTGTTGCTTCCCATCCAGTCATGGCCATTGATAAAAAAAATTATCAGATGGATGCTATTCCTCATGGAAAAAAACATTTCTTCTACTAAGAAGCAGCAGGCCAGGTGGTACTAATGTTCTTATGGCTAAGAAAAGTGGTGGGGTAGAATTTAAACACCAAGTGAATGGTGTAGGGGAAATAAGATGGCAACTGATAATTAACAGCAGTTCACTGGGAAATTCTTTAGGGAATGCCTTCCCTTATCTGTCTAGTTATGTAGGTGATTATTTTGTTATTCTTCCAGCAAAAGAGCTTAAAACAAAGAACACCTATCCTAGGATAGATACAGAGGTCCCAAGGGTTTGAGCTCCCAATGGTTTACCTAGCAGTAGCTTCAGGATTTTCTTTCAGGTTAACAAGCTTGCTGCTGCAGCCCCACCCCGTGCCATTTATTTTTCTTCGAGGGAACAATGACCAAGGCTGCTTGGCAGGGAGTTCTGGATGGTGCCATCCAAAACATCAATCAATGACATCATAAAGGTCAGAGTCACCACAGGCCAAGGCCCAGAAATTTTCCATTTCACTGATGAGCCTTCTTTCCCATCCCAAAACCAAATTCCAGCCAGAAGAAGCAAAGAGAAGTTATCTGCAAAACCACCATCTCAAAGTTCAGTTTAAGCATTCTCTCAGCTATTCCTTACCATTGGGCATAGGGGGGATAGGAGGGTTAGGGGGCTCACTCTAGCACCAGAAAAACTCACAGCAGCCACCTAAATCAACTTTCAATCCCCAAGCATAACTGATAATACCTTTGGGAATCATTTTGAGAAACCCTCAATAGAAGGAGGCAGAAGTGTAAAGGCTTAGGAGGTATGTCTTTGTCAGATACACTTTAAAATACTCACTGCTTTATATTTAGGTTACATTGTGGGTGCCTGACACTTCTACCCTCATTCCAGAATTTATACTTCAATCTCTGCAAACCAAAATACAGAGGGTAGACATACTCCCTGAATAAGGCCACCTAATCATGCCCTTTCTGGTAATGGACAAGGGCTGGACAGTCTACCTGAAGTCTCCAGCAAATTAAGGAGATTGATTTAAGTGTGTTTTACTAAATTTAAAAAATAAGGTATATTCAGATGGGTTTTCTTTTTCTTGGGGGGAAAAAAAAAAAAAAAAGAATGCCTCCCAGAAAGAGGGCTTCTGGAAAGAAAGGACAACGGAACAAGGCTTTAAGGTATGTGCTCCTATATGACTGAAACAAAGATCTGGTCCTTCCTCAAGGGAGGTACACATAGCCTAGACAGGTAGCAGACAGAAGGAGCAAGAGCCACTGATGGTGGTACCAAAGGTAAAAAACCTTTGTGTCCAAGTAATACAATGAAGAAGAACCTTTGTTACAATTTTAGTTTCAGTAGTTTCTGGTAGTTTCAGTGAATTTCTGATGATTCTGCATTGCTGGAAAGTAAAACATCCCACAAGTCTGGCAAAATGGTCACAGCATTTACAGAAAACAATGAAGCAGATCATCTGTGGGTTCAGCAGCAGTCATTAATTTATCATTAAAATTGTAGTGGTATCTTCAGGGGTATTTTAGCTTTTTCAGACCAGATTTTAAAATGTTGTTTAAGCACCTAAAAGTAGAGTTAGACATCTGCTAGAATTTTCAAAAGCATCTAGCACTTCAGATGCCTTCCTTGGTGAGAACTGGCTACAGCTGCTCTCCACCCAAGAACAACAGCCAGCTTTTCTCACCCAACAGACTAATAATTCTTATGCAGCTCATCAGAAGTGCTACATAAAAACAATAACAGGCAGTGAGGTCATTATTAATTTCCAAAACAATGCAAACCACTTTCATTAAAACCAGTATATGTACAAAACACATCTGAATACCACTAACCACAAACTATACCAGCCAACGCTAACAGGCATGTATGTCCTGTGCCTCCTGTACCTCCATAACCCAGAAAAGCACATTTATTCAGTCTTACGTCTTTTAGACAAGTAACTTGTTAGCATGAGAGGTGTTGCCACAGCACATGACAGAATTATTAGCTCACTTTACAGTGGGTCCAATTGTATGTTAACAACAGAGTGCTGCTGGCTTGGTTCTTGATTTTATGCTCCTAGTTTGATTAGAAGTTTTGCCAATCACGGAATTTGTTTTAATCCAAGAAGTAAATCTTTCACAAATTCTATTATTTTTTTCAATAAATGCTTTATTATTTAGCAAGAGAACACATCTTTGCTACTGAACCCCTTAGGGTCCTCTTTTATTTCCTACCACATTATCATACATACTAGAAATTCTCCCAAAATGCAAGAGTTGTTACATATATTCCCACTATAGCCTTTTTTGCTTATCCTACTCTTGTACAAAACAGCTGTCACCAATCACTGTCAGATGCAGGTAGCGGAGCAGAAGAACCACTGCTCCAGTCAGAGATGACAGTTTCTAGGTCAGCATTTTCACTAAAAGGAGCAAGTCAAATGAGATGCAAATGCCAGGACCCATACAGGAGAAGTGCATTCAACTTAATTATGACAAGCTTACAATAAAGATGACCAAAAAAAAAAAAAATTGTGACTAGAGCTGACTAAATACTAAAAATAATTTCGCATTGCTGTTAATTTGAATCTTTAAGAGCATTTGCTATTGTTCTTTTTTCTTCCTTTGCTTTCCTCTTCAATGGAAGACTAAGAGAAGGTTAGAAAAATGAAATCTCAGAAAAAGCAAACCTTGAATGCTCTAGTATTACTTGGGAAATGGAGTGTTGTATTCAGCTACAGAAGATAGTACTCCAAATTTGAAAGGTCAGCTGCAAAGCTTGGCTTCAAAAGCAACTCACAATCGCAACACCAGAGAACAGAAATAATTCTTTCTGGGCCAGATAACAAGCACAGGATCCTGGAGATTATTTTCAGGCAAAAACCAGTGACTGAGCCAAATATTTCTTGATGTCATCCTGCCTATCTCTTCTGAGACAGTATAAAGCCCCATTTCTCAGACAGTAAGTGCTAAGCAATAGGAAGCAGTTCCTCTGCTCATTGCCCCCACTTCTTTCCCCACAGCTCTACCTACATACCTGTGGGCTCTGCACCAACTCCTTTCCCCTAACAGCTGCAGCCTTCAAACACCACTCATCATAAATGGGTGTAGTGGGTTCCTCTACCAACCAATATACATTGCTGTTCTTGCTACATGCTGTCCCTCCTCAAAGCCCCAAATTGCTTTTATGCATACCATGAATGAGAACTAGAGGATCTAACACACCAGTCCAAGATGCTAGAGCCCAACCCCTTCCCTCTCACTTTTGTTCATAGTAAAGCAAAGTTCAAATGTGGAGACAGAAATGGAAATGGTAGGATGTTTGTTCAGTGAAATTCACAGACTGTAGGTATGTTAGATTGATTCTTTACCCTCCCCAGTAAGAGCTACACAAGAAATTTCCAGTGTATTTAGGTAAATACATTTGCCTAACAACGTCTGTTTACACTGGCAGTAAGCACTGTATGACTGACAATCCTCATTCTCTGCAAAGGAATGCTGAATCCATCCCCACTCACCTAGTAAGTGTTGGTTACGTAGCTACTACTGATTTATTAGACTTCCACCACCAAAAATTTAATGCACACAAATCCCCCAAGTGACTGAAAATTCTTGTCTTCTGGAGCCTATCAACATCTTCAGTGGTACTAACAGACAGCATATTACTCTGCAGCCACACATTTCCCTCCCCTCTCCCTTTTCATGTCATTTCATTTGATGGAAGTATCAAAGCATCAAGTCATTTTTTTTTACCCCAACTCAGTCAGGCAAGGAAGTCTTTGAAGTGATTTTTTTTTTTTCAATTCTTATCTTTTTGGGGTTTTTCCCCTCTTCATTAGGAAGAATCTTCCCAAAAATCCTGTCTGACATTCCAAAGGTTCATGACACTAATTCTACAACAGGTGTGACATCTCTGAAAGCAATACTCTGATGTTGGGCTTTACTCTTTATTTCCACTTAAGAAGAGACCTTGAATGTGTTTTCATATGTCAAACATACATTTAGAAACCTGAAATGCAGCATCTAGTCATCAAAAAACACGAAAACTAAAGACAAGATTTGAAATTAAAAAATTTAAAAACTATTTGTGGCTACAGCTTAAAGCTGTCATGGCAAACAGTATATCAAAATAACCTCCATTAATGATTGTTTCTCAAACACTGCAAAGTTGAAAGCCTGATACCGAGGTTCTTTTCTCTGATGGGAATTCATACTACTGTGTAAAAGAAGGTGAATGAGACACAAAAATAATGCAAATTCGAGATGGTTTCATTTCAGAAGTCAAGAAACATAGCACTTTGTTCAGCAGCACAGAGGAAAAGTCACAGGAATTTTCTCCTGACCCTTGATAACGGAGAGAAAGCAGGAATCATCTAAAGCAGCAGGAGCCAGAAAATTCAATAATCACTGACAATCTGTATGATTACAAAAATTTTGTGAGTCACTGTACTGTTAACATGTGGTTGTCACTAAAGATTTTTTAACATGTTTCAACTCCGTTATTATAAAGAGTACCAAGAAGAGATATAAACAAACAAACAAAAAAACCCCCAAACATACCCAAAAAGATCACTATTTTCCATTTGTACTCTGATCATATTTTGAAAATTTCTTCCTCAATTTTATAAAGGACTACTAAAACAGAAAGCTGGCCTGGTGACATGCCATAATAGTCAAGAGCACATGAAAAGAAGGAAGCAGGGAAAGGCACAGATAGACATAAGTCATAGCCCTTCATACCTAAATAATATCTGCAGAAGCACAGGCTAGTAGTTATTTCAGAGCAGCTGTAAAACTAAACAGTCTACATTTCTCTAGCCAAAGAAGCTTAATGCTCCTTTCTAGATCAAGATCTAGGAATCGAGATTTATCCTGAATTGTTCCTTGCAGCTGATAACACTGAAGAAGCATCTCAATAAAGAACCATGTATTTTGGAACTTCCAAATATGCAGCTTCTGTAATCTTCAAAATGGCATTGAAACTGTTGATTAGATAAAGTTTCAAAAAAGAAACTGCAATAAAAAATAAGTTCTCATTTATATTTACAGCACTAATTTACATTCATACAGCATTGGGGGAGGATAATACTAGAATGCCACAATTCCTTTATTCAAGCAGAAATGCTGATCACCACCTCAGAACTGAGGTACAGCAGTTTCCAAAAATTCAGAAATACAGGGTTTAAGTGCAAGGAATTGAAAACCTCAGGAGTGTAAGGAATACAACTAGACCTGCATGCTCAAAACACAAACCCACACTTGATTTCTTCCCATTTTCGCCTATTCAGATCTTCAAAAAGATTTTCCAAGTTTGCAGCAGAATTACCAATGGAAGCACAGTACAGTTACATTTGAGCTGAAATTAAAGAGAGCTCTGCTAAAGATTACCATATGCATTCATTTCTGAATTGTACTTGTTTTGTAAAAAAGAGAAAGCAAGCCCTGGTCAAAATTCAGACCCATTTCATCCAGGAAGAATCTCTACAGAGTACAAGACAAAGGCAGGGATAAGAGGAACTACTGGAAGAGAAAAACCAAGGCAAATATCCAATTTCCTTGCCTTGATTTTCTGTTTAAGTAGTGGACAAAATACATCACTTCACTAATCTTGGCTCTTACACTGTGTTTGATTGTTTTTGATTTCTTTTTAGATTGCCTTCATCAAGACTCAGAAGTGTAAAAGCAGTTCTTCAATATCAGTGTTTTTCCCCCTCTCTATTTCCTCCGGGCAGATACAGACTCCTGCAACCCAGTGCCTCCAGCCCACAAAGACCGATACTAATGGTAAATCTATTTCATTTAACCTGTTAGTTCAGCTGCTTAGAGGAGGTCAGGAAGTCCCAGCTCCTGTTTCAGTATTGTGGCACATAAACAGGTAGCAACATATTTCAGAATATCATCCAGTTCTTCTTAAAGCTCCACTATATACCTCAGATGAACTGGCAAAGTTTAGAACAGTATCTATTCCAGTCAAAGAAAAAATACGTATTTATAGAACAAGAGTTGTATAAATAACAGAAAACTTACATGTAGCATTTATATATGGAGTAGTATATATGAAATAGAACACGGATAGGTAATATTTGTTCTGTTGTTAACTTTTGCAAATTACAGCAAGGCAAGGACCTGAAAGCATGGGCAAAGTTCAAAAACTCAAACACAAGCAAGTGACAGCTCCAGAAGCTGTTAGTCTAGGAACAGGTATCTTCTATCAGGCAGTTAAAAAGACACCAAACTGAAGACCTTCAGGATGCTACTGAAACACATGTGGAAATACTGCATGTGGATCAACGATTTTTCTTATCCGCAATCACTTAAACACAAACAATACTATTTAACTGCAGTCAAACCAAAACATACAAAGGAAAAAAATTATGGTTGGCTGGAGGGACATTCCATTGTTTGTCTTTTTCATTTTCAGGAACACAAGTTCATGATAGTGACAAGTAGCATGTGGAAACAAAGGAGAGAGTGCATGCAAATTAGAAACATTTTTCAGAATTACATAAGGGTCTTATTTCTCTAAGGGCTCGAGCAGTATTAATACATTGACATCAATGAAACAAAAAATGTGGGTACTGCAAGCACTTGAGGATTGTATATTGCAATACCTCACCATGATATAAATTATTAAAATCATTTTTAAAATGCAAGTCAGTTACGTACACCAAGAATAAAAATAAGGACTCCTTGCAATAATGCCACAGTAGAGACACATTCTTGGCATCTGCATATGCCTTTGTGTCAAATAAACTGTCCACTTCACACATGGTACTTAAACTAAAACCTCCTCACATCTAGCTGCATTGCTCAGTATTTGTTCTCGTTTGGCACCATCTGCAAACTCTGGTTTCACTGTAATTATTTCCAAGGAGTTAACAGAGACTACTAGTACATTGGTTGTATGGTGGTTTTTCTTACTTTATACTGGCTATATAAAGTCTAGCTCTTCTGACTCTATCTTCCTTAAATATCACAGGTCTTGCATAATTCAACTTACACCAGACTCCACTAACCATAAGATTTAGTCTCCCTACAATAACAAGCCGAAAATTACGGGGAACTCCTTCTCCCCCACCCACCCCCACAGTAAAAAAAATCAGTTTATTTCTGTGAGGTGACGCAAGCCTGTTACCACACAGCTTGTGAACTATAAAAATGCACACTGAGCATACTTGATGCTAATAATCTCATGGTGTATAGCATAACAATTTTTAAAAGTTACCAACAGCTGTGGGACCTTTAAAACACTGCATTGGTTATGGGCCATAGCTCCCTTATATTAAAAGGGGTTTCAAGTACACAGCATGCTTAACCGAATAGAAAACATGCCCGTGCTGATACTTGCAGGTCCAAGAGCACAGAGCTTTACAAAAGCTATTTATTATATTTGATCTTCACCTATCATTCAAGAAATACCCAGAATGTATTTGAAGATGTATCTTAATTTTTCCCAACCATTCTTTCTCTTAATTCTATTGTACATATCCTGGCTAAGGAACTAAACCCCAATTATTATTCACAGAATTCTAACAAGACAAGATTTCTCATTAGTACTGTTAGGGCAAAGATGATTACCCACCACCAAAATGTGGGGAGTGTGATGGGGGGTATATGTGAGTGATTCTCCCAGGTCTATTAAAGCTATGCAGGCTACTGGCATTTCAGAGGACTTTTTTTAAATGCGTGTAAATAAAAGTGAAGCTAGGTATGTGCAAGGTCTTAAGAAGGTTAATTACGATACAGGGAAAAGAAACCCCAAACCTGCCATACCTAAGCAAATTGATAATGCGTTGGCCACCCTGAAACATGATTTTCCACATAAGTCCCAGTAACAGCTTAGCTTTTACGAGTGACAATAAAAGAGCATATTGTAACCTTTTTAACCTACTTTCTTTCCAAAGAAAATTACAGCCATAACACTTTTCCCCCTGCCATCTTGCACTTTAAAGAAAAAAAAGTCTTACTTTTCAGCTCTGGCTAATGTTGGATCATAAACCTTCAGTTATTAAAAAAAAGAGGAAAAAAGAAAATAAGTGTGGTTTATAGGTAGCAGAAAATTGGAAGCAATGGAATAAAATGAGTAAGTAATTTCTGCACCTGGGAAGGCTTTATCCTTCTCCACAATATGTGATGTTGAATGAAAAAGCTAGCTAATGGTTCAACTACTACAGGACTTGCTGCATTATTTTTAAAAGGAAATGTTCATCCTGTCAAGATATGACTTATTATTGATATTTCCTGTTTGCTTATCAAGCAAACAAAAAACTCCTTCTACAAGGTAGCTCACCATACTGTCAGCACACACACAATTATTCAAGCCCTAAAGAAATACAAAAGTACCTTACTACTTCATAATTGAAAAGTCAGCAATACCAGTGGTTTATGAGTTTCCAGAATCACAAGCACTGAATATCATCATTAGAAAAAGAAGACTTGACAAATTGTCCATTACAATCATCCAAGAAAATCCATAGGTTTAAAGTATATTATTGAATCCAATTCTTGAAATAGCTGATTGTGCTCCAGATGGGATATTATCTACTGGTTTAGGTATATACAATGTCACAGTTGATTTCTGGCTAAGTATTCAAACTCTCTTTCCTGAGTAATAGAATGTCTATAAAAAAGGAGATGATATTTCAAAACAGCACAAAAGATCCTGAAAGTTAATGAGTACTACACATGCATCTGGTGCTCATACAGATAAGAACCACCTTTGTGCTTTACTAATCACTGTGAAGGATGTTTTTCTTTTATCAAACTCCATTGTTTTACACTTTATGCTCCTCTATACTTGATTGGAACAAAGTATAGAATTCCAGTATAATAAAAATAAATCTGAAAATTACACAGAATCCAGAAAAACCCAAACACAAGCACAAACACAAGCAATAGACAGGAAATTACTTACTTTTAAATGAAGATTGAAACCATTCGTCAGTATGATGAAGCAGCAGAGACAATGTGTGGTGAATTTGCCACAACCACCGTTCCCTGTTCCTCTCCTAATGGCAGGAAGGAGCAGAGAATTCAAGAGTGAAGTTTAATCCAACAAGTAGGAAGGAGTGAGGGGGAAGTATTTTTAAGATTTGGTTTTATTTCTCCTTATCTTAATCTGATTTGATTGGTAATAAAGTAATTTTGGCTTTGTAATTGGCAAGTCATCTCTCCCTGTCCACAAGCCTTTCATTTTATTTTCTCTCTCCTGTCAAGTTGAGGAGAGAAGTGATAGAGTAGCTTTAGGGGGCACCTGGCGTCCAGGGCTGACCCTTCACAACAGGTATTTTTCTTATCCAGTACCTCCAAAGCCATCAAATCAAGAGACAGGTCGATTTCTCATCACTACAGTGATGAAGACGGTTAAAAATAAAAATGAAGAAACGCTGACTTCCACTATTTAAATACTTAATGCATATTTCAGCACCCCTGAAAGGCTTCTTTAAACCAATCCCATTTTTAAAGTGATCTTTCATTTCTAAGAACATTGCATCTATACATATTCACTTAAACTTCAATCATTTTGTCTCTATGATTTGCATAGAAACCAAAAAGAATAAGGTAAATTAGAAAGGAAAAACAGTGGTGTTTCACGAAAAAATAAAGCAACCAAATTTGAAGTCTACATTTTAAAAGGAAAGCAGAGAGAAGCGCATTAACTGCAAGGTTTCAGAGTGTTAGTTTCCAAGTCATATAGAATCAGCTCTTTCTTGCTCCATTAAGCAGTAGACAATCTCCGATTCCAGAAGCTTACCCACAACCCCTTCAAGGACCTTCTGCATAGGCATACAGAGTATCGTTATTGCCCCAGAGATCATGTAGCAATACTGTTACTATATCAGCTGCTTAACAAAGTGACTATTGAAGCTAGTAAATAATAACACAGTTGCAGGAAATTGCCTACTTCTGCTACTATTGTTCTTCCCATAGACAATAACTATACCACAGTGTTCCAGGTAGTAAAATATTAATTTGTCACCCCTGCTACATTTAAGGGAGGAAGCCTACAGGCTTAAGAGAAAACCTGACTGGAATGTTCCGTTACCAAAGCAAATCCTCAAGTTGGATACATCAAATAACTTGCCTTTTCTTTTGTTTCTCTAAATTCTTTATGCACCTGGTTCCTCCCCAGTTTCAGCCAGAACTGGAAGCAACTGCTTTAAATAAATGGACTAGATGACCTCTGAAAGTCCCTTCCAGCCCCAAAACTACTTTTTGATGAATACATACTGGAGTCTCGCTGATACTTTCACCTCAGCATACCCCAGAGTTTTTTTCCCCCAAAATTGTAAGTTAAATGATAACATTTATTAAAAAAAAAAAAAAAAAAAAGGAAAAAAAAAAAAGAACAAGTTACATTATGAAATTGTATTTTTACTAGCACGGATGGTTATAAGCATTTGTACATAGTAGCTATGAGGATCACGTATTTGAAAATTCTTAAAGAACTTTCCATCAGTAACTTCCCAATTGTTGAGCAGAACTGGACAGTTTCAGTACTGAAATTAAACTATGCATATTATTCTTGCAGTTCAATGTATGGTACTGTCCCCTCTGTACCATACATTGCGGCCCCAACAGAAACATCAGTACATGGCACTTTTTTTTGTTGACGTCAAGATGGTGACATACTTGTGCATGCTTCTAAAGACATTCATAATTTTAAGAAATCATGTTTTTCTTGTCTGCCTCCCTGCTACCAGCCCCCAAGTCATCCTTTCATCCAATAGGAAATAAAGACATGACAACACAAAGGCCATGGAAAACAAGACAAAGCCAGCATCACCTTTTTTTATTTCTTTGATAAAATACATACCTATGCAGGTTATCTAACATACTAAGAGCAGATACATGTAGATTCAGTCACCCCCACAGTATCACCTGCCTACGGATTTTTACTTTAAGATTGCATAAGACATACAGAGCATAAGCATCTCTGCAAACTCACTGCTGCTGGCTTGATGGCCAGTCCCAAGTTCTGCAGCTGTCAGCTGCAGCAATCTTCCAGGCTGCAGCAAGCAGATTGTAATTTGGTCCCCAAGAGAACTGGGCAAGGGATGCCAAATGTAAGTCATATTTATCTAAGGGCTGGAATTAAATGCCAGGCATAAGCAAGGTATTATTAGATCTTGTTTTCAAAACCTTCTGTTTGTGCTCTCTATGTTACTCATTAGTGGATCACAGTTCTGTTCTGAATAAGCTCTAACTTCCATTTAACTTCAAATTTAGTACAGAAACCAAAGTAAAACTTTTACAGGCACCAAGGTCACTAGACCACCTGAGCACAAGCAAAGACAACAGTAGAAGAATCAGGATGATTCAGCAGAAGGAGAAATCAGAGGATAGTAACTGAATGTAACAATAACACAGCAGCCCATCCCAAATTGACACCTCAGAAGGGACTAAGCTAGAACAGATCTTTCTCTGAGGAGACATAATTAGCATGGAGGAGAGATGGGAGGAAGGGGAGAAAGCAGATTACTGCACCAGCTAAATTGTGATGAATTTGAAATTCACATTATACTATTGAACTTTTCTAACACTTAGAATGCAGATTCTAATTCATTTTGTAACACTTGGTCTGACAGAATGTAAACTTCAGAAAGATCACAAAAGCAAATGAAAACATTCATCTTTTATTCAACTGAACATTTATTCAACCATGAGATGATCGAATTCGAGATCCTCAGGACAGTGAGAAGAGCGTGCAGCAAGCTCATGCCCTGGACTTCAAGAAAGCAGACTTCAACCTCTTCAGGAACCTGCTCAGTAAGGTTTCATGGGATATAGCCCTAGAGGGCAGGGGGGGCCAAGACTGTTGGCTGATATTCAAGGATCACCTGCTGCAAGCTCAGGAGCAATGAATCTCAACTAGAAGATGTGTGGCAGGAGGGCCAAGAGACCTCCATGGATGGATAAGGAGCTGCTGAGGAAAATTCAAAGGAAAAAGGAGGCTTACAAAAGGTGGAAGCAAGGACAGGTGGCCTGGGAAAATACAGAGATGTTGTCCAGGAAGCTAGGGACCAGGTTAGGAAAGCTAAGGTCCACTTAGAATTAAACTTGGCTAGGGATGTTAAAGAAAACAAGAAGGGATTCTGTGGGTACATAGTGAATAAAAGACAGACAAGGGACAAAATGGGCCCTCTCCAGAAGCTATTGGGAGAACTGGCTACCCTGGATTTGGAGAAGGCTGAGGTTCTTAATGACTTCTTTGCCTCAGTCTTCACTGGGAAATGCTCTGACCACACCACCCGAGTCTTGGAAGGCAGACACAGGGACTGTGAGAATGAAGCCCCTGCGCCCACTGTAGGAGAGGATCTGGCTCAAGACCATCTTAGGAACCTGAATGTACACAAGTCCATGGGACCTGACAAAATCCATCCTGAGTCCTGAAGGAGCTGCAAATGAAGTTGCTAAGCCACTGTCCATCACATTTGAAAAATCATGGCAGTCAGGTGAGGTTCCCAATTACTGGAAAAAGGGAAATATAACCCCCATTTTAAGGTCCTTTCCAACCCTAACTGTTCTATGATTCTATGATCTCCTTACTAACACAAGAGATATTTGTGTAAACAACAGAAGTCTAACTTCTGTTCTTAATGTCTAATAGTTATGCATTCCAACAAGATGACACTGTGCAAAAGTAATCACTAGTAATTGTAGCTTTTCATTTCAGAACTTCAAGACATTAACTGCATAACCACCTGGATGAGGACTTAGACCTTCAGAGCAAACACACCATACAAAAGCTTTGGAAAGGAAGAACAAAAGGGTTTCACAGGTCATTTTAGACCAGAAGAGTCACAGAATAAGCACTTGCATGATTCAGCAGGAAAGTTACAGGCAATAGAGGAAGGACAAAATACCCCCTAGGGGATTCTAATTCAAACAGCCTTTGAGGAGTTGAAGAAACCTAAACAAGGAAGTTCATGCAGGTGCATTATTGTCTAGATCAGTCATTTTCAGCTGTTTTTGACTAGACTCCCCATATGACAAATAAAAGTTACTGACAGTAGCTACTTTTTCCTCCTACCTTTCAATGACCCTTTAAAAGTAGCCTGTGGATTCCCAGCATCGCTAGTTTATACACAATTCTAGCATATATGGTGTAAGGGTAAGCTAAGCAATTCGGGCTAGCTCCTGTGCAGTGCCAGGAGAAATATGTGATGGGGATGGGAAATCCAGTAATGGCTAATAAAAGATGCAAAAAGTGAGAAGGATTTTATCAGCCTTAATGCTCCTTTAATAACCTTTGGGGGAGTCCAATGTGAACCCTGTGTCCACAGTTAAAGAATAATAAAGCATTGACTCCAGCATAGAAACTCATGAGGCAGCCCATGCAGACAGGCACAGTATTTATGCCAGCATGAGCAACATTTCACCACTAGCTCAAGAACAAAGCACTGGTCAGCTGAAACCTCGAGCTACACCAATATTCCTACACTGCTCACTGTAAAAAAAATAAATAAATAAATTGAGCGACAGCACATTGACTCAGCACTGGCTTAATTTATGCAGCAGAGTCCTTCATTTAGACTGATAGCTTGGAATAAGAGCTTCTCAAATTACTTCTCTGCCAAGCAAGCACGCAAGTTAAACATGGTACCTAACCACAACCAAAAAATACCAGGGCATGGGTAGGTAGGAAGGTAAGTA
The DNA here is from genome assembly GCA_025447955.1 of Psilopsiagon aurifrons. Taxonomy (NCBI): domain Eukaryota; kingdom Metazoa; phylum Chordata; class Aves; order Psittaciformes; family Psittacidae; genus Psilopsiagon; species Psilopsiagon aurifrons. The sequence goes on from JAOEHY010024093.1 coordinate 32,626, forward strand.
ACATACACAAGTGACTTGTGACAAGTCTCTGTTTCTATGTATTTATGAAACCTCAGGGTGCTTTCCCATGCCTGATTTTGTCACCAGTTTTACACTTCCATTCTGCATAAATGAAAAGGATCATCATTTTAAGCAGTACTGATGCATTTCTGGAGATCTCTCATAGCATACAGTTTGCTCAACTTAGAAGAAAATCTGCACTAGAATGGGAATATTAGGGAACGGGGCTTATTAGCCGCTAAAATGCTCACACTACAGTACAACCTTTCTCTACCAGGAGACCACAGGGAGATTTTGTGCTGTTTTGTGGGGTTGGTTATTAGAACAAAACAAAACCCAGACAAAAAATCAAACAAAATAAAACTCACAAAAAAAAAAAAAAGCCCCAAAAACACCTCACACACAAAAAAAAAAAAAAAAAAAAAAAATACACCACACATACAAAATAAAAACAAAAAAAACCAAACCAAAACAAACAAAACAAAAAAAAAACCCCAAACCACAACCACCACCCCTGTTGAGCTTTACAGTAACACCAAAAACACCACAGAAAGCATATTTTCTTTTCAGAGTATCAGTGCTTATGGGCTAGAAGCAGCACATCCAGAAACATTAGTGTTCAATGCACTAATTACTAGGCATCATTAAGCAGAGCCTTAAAACTCAAAGCAGTATGAGCAGCAGGTGATACTACCATGTGCACCGTTATGTGAAGGAACTACCAAGGGCTGTACAATAATGCAGGCAAGTGGACCTCAGACATGTCTGTTATGCACAATAATAGCATTTGCAAGAAACACGATTTTTTTTTTTTTTTTTGGAGAAACTTTATAGGGAAATGGTGAGTACAAGATACTGTTATTCTGCTCCAAAACAGAGATAGGGCACATCAGAGAAAGTAAAACAATTTTACTTTGGCTTTACTCAGCTTAGAAAACTGATACAGCAGTAGCCGCTTCAGAAAATTACTTTGCCATTTTTAGAGCTATGTTAACAACTCAAACAGCTGGTAGCTCTTGGTAGCATGCCCAAACATGAAAACATAAATTGGCTATCGAGCTATGCTTATACTGCCAGGTCACTGAGGGTAGAGAAACAACGTAGTAAAAACCTGCTGCCTGACCATGGACAGAAGAAGATGGCACAGCAGCGTCAGTACCCACACCACTGAGGTGAAAACATTTGGAAGAGAACTTTATATGACCTCTCACATTCAGTTTAAGCATACATTGCCCAAAAGTGAGTTAAATCTGCAGTTTGATATACCAAGTTCACCTGAAGTAGCTACTGGAGACTTCATGCAAATATTAAGAAAAGACATGTTGTTTTGTTTTTCACTGGTTATTATATGAAAAACTCTCATTTACGCAGTAATGTTTGTTTATTGTTGATATTTAATGAAGCAAAATCAAGACTTCTAAAGAACATCAAGGGATCTACCTATCTTGAGTTTAAAATTACAAGACCTGAAGATTGGAAGCTTAAAAAAGGGGGAGAGGACAAAGGGTATGAAAGCCTAGCCTAGGAGCTTTGAAGGTCTTTTAAGTATTAGAACAAGAAAATAAGAGAAGTTAGATTATCCAGAATCAGAGTAGAGCTCACTAAGGACACTTACAGTTTATCAGAAAGTTTTCTCACAATATCATCACAGAGCATCATTCTCCCCCATCCAACGCTGAAAAGACACAACTACTTTTTTTATTGCTTTGCTGGAAAACTAGGACTTCTACATCATCTTGCTATATCTTATTTTTAAATAAGAAGTATTTTAACAAGAAAGTCTATCACTAGAAACATTTCTAACTACATACACACATACTGCCAAGGCTATTAGAACTACAAACCACACATACCTCACAAATATACAGCTAGACCCACAAAGTCAGAATGAACAGAAATCAGACACCCCACCCTCATAGTGAATGACAACAGGAAGCTGCACTCATCTAACATGCAAAACTCACATATGTACTCTCACAAATCAAAAGAGTAAATTCTCAAACATCAATTTTAACCACCCCTTGGTGTTACACACCATATTCTCTATCCTTATCTATAGCTCTTACTCCCCACCCAACCTCATCTCTTATTATCTGAGCTGTTGCTTGGGAAGAACCTGAATTTAGTGTTGATTGGTCGCAACTGATGAAGATAATGAGGCACTCAATGAGGTCCACCTGTGTATGGCGGTATTTTTTAAAGCAACCACATAGAATTTGCACAAACCAATAGTTTGCACATTTCTGGGGTTGTTTACTACAAAATTCATCTGTGCCATTCACCCTGTGAGATGAACTTGAACTAAGTTTCTCTGTATTAAGTGGACATGCTATTGTGAGTGCTTTAGAAATAATCCATTAACCTTCAGAAATTACTGGATCCATGACCTACAACAATGAAATATTTTTATTGTTAAAAAAAAAAAATAGTATGTTGTTTTCTTTAAGTGACAATTTTGTTTGAAATAGTAATTTCTTTTACTGCTCTAGAGAGGTACAATTTGACTGCCCTGAAGGATTAGAGGATTCCTGTTTCTTTACAGTCAGAAAAAATCTTTAGCAGAAGAGCCAGCTAAGGTGATTTGGGGGCAGAGAAGACAACTGTTACGTGTGATAAAATATCAAAATACATTATCTCTACTATTATCACTATTTGTGTTGGTCCCTAGTGAAGAACAGGGTTATAAATGAGCAACCTCTAGGATGTTAGGCTCTGTTAGCAACTATAGAGAAAAGGAAATTACTAAATCAAGCTTTGCCAAAACCGCCTGGCGGTTACTGATATGGCAACAATCCTAAAACAAAGTGACGAAGAAATAACCACCAGGGGTCTGAAAGCCCACTACCACATTTTAGTGTGCATGCAGCAGGCATTCTCTGAGAGCATGATGTAATGTATGTAATCTAATGAATATATATGTTTAATGACAATATAATCACAGCTTGGTTGATGCTTGGGAGAGACACACTTGGAGAAGCTATCTCCCATGTCTCCCAGCGCAGCAATAAAGAATACTTGCTTGTCAGCTTAAAACTTTGCTGGCAAGTTCCTGGAGTTTCCTCTTAATCACTAGGCACTACTGTAATGAACGAGTAATCTGAGCTGAAGAACACGGATTGTCTCTACACATCCTGCTGATAATAGGATGTGCTAAAATTGCATAAGAGATATAATTTGGGGCCAAATAAACTGAATAAATTAACAGTATTTTTCCAGTTGCAGGTGTTCTAACTAAAATATCTGAAGCCGTTATTGCTGTATGCCAGCACTGAACTCCATGTCTTAACAGCTAATACATATACCCTAACATTTCAGCAGTCTTCACATCTGACTTGAATAAAAAAACTCTGGCACAAAGCATGTGCTAATTAAGCAACCTCAGAAAGTCACCTGAGTATAAGCTTATATGGGTGTGTTTCCCTAAATCTTCTATGACGCTATCTTTAATATTACTGCATTAAAACAAACTTTCCTATTGTATTAATGAATACTGGTCTCCATACAAAAAAATATTTCAGTTTGCTAGATCAACACCCATGAGGAGAAAGTCAGGGAGTAAGCACCTAACCAAAGCCACTATTATAACCCCCAATAAAACAAATGCAAATGACAGAATCATTAAAGCAAGATGTTTGCATCAACCTGATGTATGGAAAGATGTCTCTGCCCTAAAGATTCTTTAGGGTTTTTTCCAACAATTTTTCTGCGGACCTAAATCTGCACTGGAGTACTTTAAATGAAGTTTAAATACTAAAATGACTGCAAAAATACTGTTCTTTTATTGAACAGATCTGTAGATGAGATGAGACTTTTTGTAAGGTTCTGACTGAAAAAATTATTTTTCTCTGTAAAATGAAGCTGTTCAATCCAGTCTCTATTTGAATTAAGAACTACTTGCTCTAGCAGTTGCCTTGCTGTCTGCCCAATGCTGCCTAATTTTATTCACACATCATTACATCTTCTATTTTTTCTAAGCATTAAAAGACTTACTATATAGGACAGAAATATTTGCAACATGTTGAAGGTAATGGACATTTTTCCATCCTTTTAAAATGAAATTAAAGTAAGACTTTACTTTCCAAGAGCCTGATCACCCTTCAGTAATTGGCATTTCGGAGATTTCATACCCTTGCAAATTTCTCCTGAACTTGAGATATTCAGAGGAAAAATTATAAAATAGTGTCTAGCACAAGCGAGTAGATTGGAAAACACATTGTTCTAGTAAAAAGGACACAGTATTGGAAATACAGGAATGAGGTTTTTATCTGGAGCAGAATGTGAAAGGCAGAAAGGAATTTGAGGTTACAGTGGATTTCATGTTTCTCTGAAAAAAAAACCCCAGGTACAGACACTTTTCCCACTAAGCTGGCTGAGTCCATGTTAGCCTGAAGAATCTTTGCTGTAAACTTTACCACCTTTGACTTACTTTCCTCTTTGCTCAACTAATGGAACAACTGCTAATCTGTTTGACATAAAAAACAATGCTACCAGTAAATAAGCTCATTAAACTCAAATTTTAAATTGATTGTTAACACTATGGCCTTTCAAAAGCATTCAGACTTTCATTGTTCTGCTGTTTGGTTCCAGCTCTTTTTATGAACACAGGTATTTTTTTTCTAAATGTGCTCAACATTTACTTTTGCTTTGGTATTTCAGTTTATGGCTTCTGTATGTTATTGCAAGCACAGAGTTAAGAGATAAAATTAATTTACGTTTATAAGATCCAGAAAAGGAAATGGCTATTCAATGTAAAGAAATACTAGTGTTCATTATTATATGTCAGATAGTTTCAGAAATCTCCCTCACCCACATGGTTATAGCTGATGGCAAAATTTTTAAATAATGAGGAGCTACAAATGTGCTGGTTTAATACTACTTCAGTGATCCCAAATCAACTCCACTCAACACAATTGTGTGTATTTTTCCGGAACTCCTTTATTACATATTGGAACAAGCATTCACAGCATTATTTTTGATGTGGCCAGAATAGAAATCACTAAACTCTTCAGTTCTAGATCTGCCTGAATGTGTACTAGATTTCCTGCTAAATTCCTCAAGGCAAAAAGAAAAGATGCACAGACGGGAACTATCTCTGCACAAACTTTAGGAAAGAAAAATTGGATTAAATCACAGTTAGTCTCACCCACTTCATGAAACACAAGAGACCTATAATATCAGTGGCTGTAATTTAAAACTATCCTTGGAAAACATTCATGACAAGATGTTGATATTCAGATACTTTGATAGAAACACTGATAAAATATTTGACCAAGGCAGAGATAGATACCCTCTGAGTGAGGGATTGATTTGAGCCAGGTGGAAGGGGTGCACATGCTACACTAGATCACTCTTGGTTTCTTACACAAGATTCTGTAGTGTTTGGTTCCTCAGGAGATAACTCAGCTGTAGCATTAGAAACCTACTCAAAGCAAGTATCATAAGAGTAAAGTCAGAGATGGAAGTTAATGGAGAATTAGATGTCACATGCTGCTTCTCCTCCTCTCCAGTAAATTCTAGTTTGCTTTCTGTACCTGGCCAAGCAAAGCAACAGAAGCATTTGCATTTATATCCAAATACAGCTTCTAGACTCTGAAGTCAAATGTACTCCAGATGAGTGGCACAGAAGAACTGGTAATATTTGTTAAATATGTAATAGAAGTATACTTTTTACTCATTTCACTTTTTTCACACTTATAACTAAAACTCTGTACTAAATCCCTGCTAAATAGACATTGGTATGTTTTATTATTAATCCCGCATGCTGTTGCAAACCAAGATTACATTAAGCAAAGTTATAGGGCATTGTCTTCACTGAAGTAATGAATCAAAGTAAAATTGTTTAGATGGTCTTGAGGACCTGTGGACTAGGATGCATTTAGCAAGGATTGTCTTCAGCTGGTTTGCAATTGTGGTATTGGTAATAAGTACCAGCTGGGGAAAGCTTTATGTGCTGTGAGCAAACAAGCATCTCTTTGGCCAGGAGCAACTGGCAGAGAAATTTCCCTTGCCTCCTGATGACTACAAGCATCATTGTAGCAAGCTCCCTCACAGGAGCTCATGAAAGGAATCCTAATTAGGCTTATGCAGACGTATCCAAAGTCAAGCACCTTCCTCTACCTAGGATACAAAGCCGCCAAACCTCTCTTTCAGTTACGCAGCTTACCTCTGTTTGCAAAGAAATCCTGAAAGAGAATGTATATACTATATATAGTCTACCATTTTTGCACTGTGGTGTCAAGACATCATTTCAATTTCTTGTCATCAAATTAAGCAAAATAGGGGTTTATTTCTACTTCCATCACAACTGTGCTTTAATCATTGGACTGTTTGAGAGAGACACATATCCAAAGCATACTCAGAGTAAACTATAGGACTGATTCTCAGTGCCAGACAGGCAAAGAAAAACAACTCAGTCAAAAGTACCATCAAAGATCTTCTAAGTCTTTCAAGCAGCACAGCTATATTGGCATCCTGCAAGTTAATTGGTCTTGACAAAGAGTTCAGATTATTTCCTTATTAATGGAAGCTCAACCTCAACTCTGTCCAGCTCTATGAAGTTATCAGCCTGTCTGGGGTTCCCCACATAATGCTCTACTGCTCAGAGCAGACATACATTTAAGCTGGTATTAATATATTATTATGAATTTTATTTGGAGCAAGTTCCTGTGACAGTGCTAAATACTGTTTCATGTTTATAATGCAGTAAACCATACATACGATAAACATACAAGCACAAAGAGAGCAAGAGAATGACAGACTCAGGAGTAAATACAGGTGGAAGCTATTTGGTAAAAGTCTGTCTTTAAATGCATGAACACCTGTGACAGAATTCAATTGAGTGCTGCATCAGTGTGTTTCAAGTTCAGTTCAAAACATTTGAAATCATTTGAAAGTAACAGCCATTAGAGCTAATCATGCAAAACCAGCTTGGAAACTGAGAACGTTTATTGACAAGGTTCCTTTTTATCAAGTCCGTGTAGTACCTAGTAGATGTTCCAGCCTTAAAAAGCCATTAATAAGATCTATAGATACTCTTTGTGATGTGATTTCTCTCACTGATACATCATCTATTTCACTGTACACCCTTCATTATAGGACTGAAGTGATTTCAGATTTGCACACAGCTGTATGTAAGTATTTTAGAGACATGTCAAGCAGCATTAAAGTGAGGCATTTGACCTTGACAAATAATTTTATTATAGTTTTGTTAGATGTCTCAGAGGGGTTGCCCACCTTCCTTGCTAGTTTCTTAATATAGAACACATTTCTGATTTTAGATTTATAGAGCTATTGAACTTTCTCTGAAAACAAAGTATGTGAAGTCCTTCCACCACCGTCTCCCTCCTTCCCCCTTCTCTGTCCCTGAGCATTTTGACTAGCATAAGAGATTCCTTATTCAAATCGACCTCATTCTATTTCATTGAAAATAACCAAGTTCTGTCATTCATTGCTTAGCAGCAGCAAAAAGACCTCCATCCGTCAAAAGAGAGAAGAAAATAAGAAAAAAGATAACATAAGAAACAGCTCCATTGCAATTTTGTTTGAACAAACCAGTAAATTAGTTTCTGGCTTGTGGAGAACTAAGCTATTTGAAGAGAAATAGACAAAAATGACAAAAGTCTCTTCCATATTAAAATTTCACTGCAGCTCAAGAGAACCTTCTATATTTACCACTAAAATAAAATAGTTACCTTTGCTTAGATACTTGAATCCCATCTTAGTTGAGCCTAAGTTGATCTATTTGAGTAACTGATATTACTATTAGAAAAGTGAGCTTGGGTCTATAGCTCCAACTTGCAATATTATTGCATGACAGCTAAAGGTAATGAGAACACAGAGCCACTTGTGTACTCTCAATAGTATAAGGCTATGTGGTGTATATTTAGGCAATGGCCTTGCAATAATATTTTGTGTTAAAACCACAAAAAATTAAGGCGAATGTTTATAATATATTAAATATGACTTTTCTTAACCTGGATTGTCACTATTACGGAACATTTTTTGTGGCGATATGTCATAACATTTAACTTTAAAATGGCTAGGTCTGTTTTTTCGACTGAAAGTGTGAGTGCAGTTATGCCTATTGTCCTGCTCCATATGTCCATATGATGTTGTGAATGTTGCAAGACTAATCTTTATATGTTTTGGGAAACAAAATATGTTGAACTCTGGAAAGTCTTATCATCTCTATGGTATTGAGTATCTTAGTAAGATCTCCTGCAACAGTTGAGCTTATATTTATTGATAGCAGCTAGTCGCTGAATTCACAAACGCATTTGCATCACAACAGCTTTCCCGTTAACTCACAGTTTTGAGGCTGACATACTACTCCCCTAAGAAGACACACTTAAGGTTCACAATTTCTTGATTTCAATCTTCACCACCTAAGCACCTTTAGTGCTGTCTTCGCTTGCTGCCTAGAAGCAATAGAACCCTAAAATATATCAAAGTGGTTCCTAAGTGTGCAATGCGAGCTTGCAAAAGAAGTCACAAGGTGCTCATCATGGCAAAGCAGCATCTTTGCAAAACACTGTAGCAGTTCTTGAGGCTCCTCTGCCTTCGAAGATGACATTTGTTCTGGCTGTGGTAGAATGAAGTAGGAGCAAATTAGATTAGTCAAGGGAAAGCAAATCCAGGCAGACTCCATCAAATGACAGCACTTTCCCCGTAACACTACCACCTGTCTGACAAGAGGCCCTAGGAGCCAGTCAGTATATATCTAGTTGCAGGCTTCCATGGCATACTAGATACCATTTATCCTGGAATTTGTCAGAATGGCTGTAGACAGAATCTCTTTCACTTCATACAGAGCCATTTATCTATTGAACTGTAGGCATTTAATCATCCCAAGAATTCAAGAAGATTCATGGGTACCCTGGCAATTTCATGTATTTCTCTGTGGATACAAAACACCCACTTAAAAGGAAAATGCCTTTATCAATATGATGTATTCATCAGTTGCTTTAAAATTTAACATTCAACCTAGTCAGAGTAAAGTAGCCATGCTGTTTGAAAGATGGAATAACTTATTCATGTTTCAGATGCTGCCTTGGATGTCTCAGTATGTACCATGAGCAGGCATACAGGTGTATATACACACATGCACACCTATATGCACTTATGATATACATACTTATGTATACACACTTATGATACACACACTTACATATATCAACTCCATCTCCAGAAATCTGGAAGAAAAAATACTTACTTGAAGTACCCAAGACTTCCTTCTAAGGTTTGTTTTATTCATCTTTGTATTCCTGGTGTGTTAAATCACTATGCAATCAAAAATCCACATCCCTCAATAAAAATAAATAAATAAATAAAGTAGAAAATGATCTAGTCTTCATGATCAGAGCATAAATATATTCATCAGAACCTGTTTTCCTTCTGTAGACCATTCAAGTGTCATTTTGTCATTTGCATGAAGCCATTCTGTTATTCCTTTTAACTCTGATTTTATGCAAGAAGATGTCAGAACTGTAACAAGATTTAACAAATCTATCTGTAAGTTTAGGAGTGACCATAAACCCTAAGTAACTGAACGCAAGCCAAAATCCTGCACACATAATCACATGTTCTGATTCTATTTCCAGTACCCTCTACTTCTACGAGGTGTTTTGGGGAATCAATAGCTACAAAATAGCTACATTGATTTCTCCTGTAAATTGATTCCAATGATTTTAACACATGAGCTACACTAATTTGCTTTTCCCAAATTTTTGAATGTTGTATGTAAATCCCAGTTGCACTTATATACCAATTAATGTCTTTCCCCACTGCCAATCACTGCATTGCAAAACTGTATTTTGTTTCAGGCTGCCATCCAGCATTTTCACTCTGTATTTATTCTCTGCTTTTGAGTGTATTTCAAATTGTTTGCTCTGCAGACATAGAATCTTCCACAGGCAGAAAGTCTGTTATCACTAGTATCAGCTCTCTTTTTGGTTTTACAGAGTTATTATCCAACACAGCTGCTTCCTGTCATGCTCTTTCCTTAATGGATAAGGGAACAAGGGACTGCAGTTCACTTATTTGTTCTAAACTTTTTTCTCTTCTTATTACCTGCCTCTTCACTAGCATATGGTAAAAACAAGTGCACTTCATAGGAACAGGCCTACAAGTACCTTTCGCAGACTGAAAAACAGTATTATAGATGAGTCTGTGAATGGTATGTAATGCTTCCTCTTCCTAAGACATTGCAAATTACAATTTTTTTTTTTCTTCCTTTCACTTTCTGTCTCTGAACGAGGGCCAAAGTTCATCAAATTCCCAAAATCCCTATCAACATTTGCTTTTTCTCGCCTTGTATTTTATTTCATCTCTTACTCTGGAAGATGTGTCTGAATGAGAAGAAATTCCATTTTGGAATTTCTGCATTTCTCTTCTAGGAAAAAGGATGTCCACAGATATTAAGAAGAAATAACCTGCCTTTCATGGTCAAAATCAGTCAGATTGATTAGGTCAATGAGACACACAGAGCAGACATATTTTGATGATACAAACTAGTGCCACAGACACCAGGAGTATGAATAAAGACAGGAGTCCTGTCATGGTCATCAAATAATATGGGAAGATGGTATTGCAAGTAGCAGATAATAATGCAAAAGATTCCATGATCAAAATATTTACAGTTACACAGGGAGAGAAGTTTTATTAAAATGTATTTGAATAACAATCCTGAGTTATTTGGCACTAAGGCAAAAAATTAATTGAACGCCTGCTACTGAAAACCTACAGCTCTGGATTCCTGTTGAAACATAGATAGATGAAAAGCTCCATGAATTTACCTTAAGCTATCTGATACCTCAAATGTCTTGCATTTTTACTACAGATTGACATGTTGAACATGCAAGATTTACTACGGCAAGTACCACTGAAACTACAAGGGAATTCTATATCTGAAACTAAGTAAATTGCTCTAACATTTTATTTGTCACAGAGGAATTTCAGAAAACTGTCACTTAGCAATTTCGATTGAGGTATTATAATCAATATAAAGGCAAGTCAAAGAAGTATTTTCATATTTGCATTCATTACTTACACTTTTATATAACATTGTTGTCTGCAGGCTGACAGAATGGGAGCTACTGTTTCAAGACATATTCCTGACCTGTTCTTTAAAACACGACTAGACGCAACAGTAGCTGCAATCAGAACCTATTATCTACTGATCTTTTCAGAGAAACTTGAAAAAGGACAAGTGTTTTATTTTTGGCTGAACATGAAAGCTAATACAAACAAACATGATGAAAATACTAATCTCAGAATCAGACAAGAGGTTTGCTGTGCTTCTTCCCCTGTAGGGAAACTGACCTGCTGGATATCAGTTGTAAATGTGATGGAACTTGTTCACCTAAGATTTTGACACAGTCTTACGTAATATTTATTTAGTAAAGGAGGAACTTAAGTAACATCCCTTCCCACAGGGCAAATGGTTTTAAAAACAATCGAAAAAATATTTCTGAAGGCTATTCCTAATGCGAGTCCTGCCGCAGTCATTCCTTTATCAGAAACTTCATCAATTCAAAAGGATGCTTGGGTGGCACCCGGTTCACTAGGATTATTCATTATGCATAAGATATCATACTCTGTTTCAAAATAATGTTCTTCTAATCTTTTTTCCATGTAAACAATTTCTTTGTCACAAGTACTCCAGGTGTTCGCAAACAATGGTGGGAATAATGCAAAGTTGGTCTCTCAAACTTGGGCTCAGATTCACACATACCGGTTTCTGAGACCATTAACACAAAAGTGATACACAGTCTTCAGTCCCTCGTTATAATTAGTTTGACTTGATTTGCATTTATACTTTTAAATCCATTCTGGGATGACATAATTAACTGGTGGTTGTAGGCACGAAATTATATCATTACAAAGAAATTTATATTACATCACATCACTGATTTTTTGTTCTTAATATTTGGATAATACATAAACTCGCATGTCAAAGGATGTCAGACAACAGGCTGAAAACTCTGGGATGACTGACTGACAAGCCCTAACTAATGTTTATGTGATTTAGGAATATTATTTGTTAATAAAGTGCATATAGTTATCATTAGAGATCTTAATTCGCCATTATTTAAAAATAATCTTTGCTGTTTACTCACTTCAGAAAGCATTTAGTCATTATACTGAATTAATGAGCTGATAATTTTATCTGCTCTGAAAATTATTATCATGCATCACAGGATGAACATAAAGAACAAAAAAAGGAAAAGGTCACTCATCTCTCCCTCTCTTGTCTCACCACTCACCACTCCCTTTGTCATGAAGTCAGCCTGTTTTTCCCAAATGCATAAAATACCACATCTACAAATTTTCACCAAGGTATGTCAAGTTACTTCACCACAAAAGAATTCAGCTTAGATAATCTGAATATTTTAGGGGAGCACATTACTTGAAGAGTATTGACACAAAAGATGAATGATAATTACAGTAATAAGTTAACAACTGAAAGAGCAAAGAAATATGAATTTGTTGTACACTTACAGAGGATGCACTCACCAAAAGGAAATGGCCTCTTGTACAATTATAAGTAATTATATATTCATCTACATATGTTACTTATGTAAAAACCTCCATTTTCTTACAACTTCCCTATGCTGCTTTACAAGGTTTCAGTATATATGTGGCTGTTTCACAACTGCAAGGAGAAAACTGCAGCCAAATGCAGAAGAGATAATTAACAGAATATGCATACGAGTATTATAAAACTTGTACAGGATAACATATTTCAGGGAAGAAGGAGGAAACCTCCATGTGTTGTGATCATTGTATTTTTCAATCTCTAGACTTTTTCATAATTACCGTTTTCCCATAGCCTCCCAAACTTACACAGAGCTGCCTGCATATGCCCAAACAATACATCAAATTAGTAACCTCCCAGCTCACACAACTGCTGAAGAAACAACTATTAAAGACTAAAACAAGAGCATATTTTTCCATTCGTGTGCAGTTACTCACTGAAAAAGATGAACATTGAAAACAATAGGACTAAACAGTCAACAATATGACTAAGGCCTTCACAGTCTGGTCCTAAGTAATGTGTCCTCAGTTTCTAAAACCTCCTTGAGTTGTGGCTCAGAAATCACTATGAATACTGTAATGATCAGATAAACAGAGACAATTTTTCCATAAAAAGATAAAATTGCCACATCAGTTATCATCTTATTAATGGACATCACTCTATAAATACTCAAAGAACCCCCACTAAACTCTCAGAGCTTTCTTTCAAGAGCCATTACACTAATTTAAATTTCAGAAAGAATTTTCTGTTAGTCTTTTTTAATTTTTAATTCCAAAATCTTGGCAATAAAAAAATCCAGAAAAGAGTCTAGATGCAAATAAATGGATACAAACTAGTGTAGCATTTCTGTGCTTGCTGTTCTGTCACTTAAATATGGAAACACAACAAGGATTAACATTTTAACTGCTCACACAATAACAGTAATATTAAAGCAGAAAATTATGGAGTCTAAACTACTATTTCAGTATTAGATTAAGCACCTCACATGCAAAAGGGCAAGTCCAGTCCTCACTACTATTGACAACCACATGATTCTGTCTGATTATGTGGTGCAGACATTAGATATTATATGGCCCCATGACATGTGAGATCAACTTTCCATTTCCACAACTGCTACCTCCTGTGACCACAAAATCATGGGTGCTGACACAAGGGAAACAGTGGGTACATACAGATGAGGAAAATTCTTGAATCTGCTCAGTCTCCACCTCTGTGACAAATCTGACCCATCAGAGGAAAACAGTTTACAGCAAAAGTTTCCATTAAACATTGAGACATAACAGTATAGAATTTTCCAACAGAACAGTGTTTTATGAGATAATTCCTGTCCAGGTCTACTTCTGTGTTATCTCAAACTGACGTTTATTCCATTTAGCTCAGTTTACATCTGAGAAATTCATATATATTCAGTAAAGGGGCATTTACAGCGCATCTGGATTTAAACTCCTGGTCACCCATGTACATGAATTTCAGTTACAAATCCACTCAATAGTCTTGTCAACCAATAAAATGGCTGGAAAAATTTGAAAGTATACGTAGACATATACTACATATATTTTCAATATCCTATATGTACACTTTCAATATCCTAACAACATATATGCAACCAAAAATAAACATGTAATGTAGATAATGGGATTTTGGCTTCTCTTCTAACATCAATCACATGGATATTTTATTCATTTTTCCATATGCTTTGAAATTTATATCTTTAGTAATTTTTAAAAAAAAGGTTATGATAAGAGATAAAAAAATGTGTAGCACCAAGGAAAAGAAAACCAAGCAATGGTTTAGTGGGAGGTGTCCCTGCCCATGGCAGAGGGGTTGGAACTAGATGATCCTAAGGTCCTTTGCAACCCTAACTATTCTATGAGTCTATGATTTTATGACCGTGTTCTGCCTTCCCAGAAACATGCAAATCTACTCACTGAATCATTAAATCATGATTATGTCATTGTAGCTCAAATGTAAGTCTTTCAGAATACAGATGATAAAAATACTGACGTGGCACAACTTCCTCAGGAGATGCTATTAACATAATAAGTCCCAAAATGAAGTTGCACAGAAAGTCAACAATTCTGTTTTCTGCATGTACAGTACTATAAGCACAGTAGGTTTAGCATAAGATGGACTATACACTTATATATTATTATGTTTAAATATATTATTTTAATGCAGTAAAGACCATTCAAATTAAATTTAGCCCTGCTGTGCTAGTAATGCTATGTGTCTGACTATTTATCATCATTTAAAAACTGTTAGAACATGAGAAGTTAATATAACTTCATTCTCTGTATCAATCAGCTCGTCAAAATTAAAGTACCAGGTCTGAGCATTTGCAAAGAAGGTGTGGTAACTCCCTGGCACAGACTGAAAACATTATTGAACATACAGTCATTGACAGGGGCCCAAAATGAACGTCCCATAGACCTCATGTTTTTTGCTGTCAGTAAGCTGTGTCAAATCCATATGGGAGCACAGGTTATTAAAAGAAAAAAGCTTACCCCACTCTGCATTTTCTCGAGATGCTCTGAAACAGAGAACACCAAAAGACACTTGCCTTACAGCAAGCAAAGTAAGAATATATTTGGACTGGAGAACAGCTGAATATCCAAGAGAGCTCTTTCCAAAATAAACTTGTTTATACCAAATATTCTTTGTATTCTGGTCAGAAGCATTTAAAGAAATTCTATTGTCATCTCTGATGGCAACCCTACTTCCTTTGTAAAGAACTCTCCACCTTTAATAGAAGAGTAGTGGAATCATACACTATATGAAGGAAAATAGCGTGAAAGCTGAAACAGGAGCAAGAGAAAAAAAAGAAGTGCTGCACCCTCATATAGTGATACAAAGCTGAAATAAAAGCTGTCCATAACTTGAGTTAACAGAAAACCACCTTCATCATCAGTTCTTCCACTATATATTACATTTGCTCTGTGTTTGCAATGTGGGAAAGAGGAAGAAATCCTCTTTGAGAAAAATTTTTGCAAATTCTTTGCTATCACTGCAAATATTTCATATTTCAAAAGATTTTCCATCCAGATAGTTTCATCCAAGGCTAATGCAGCATATAAAGCATATTATATATGTACTTACTCCTTTATGATTCATTGTTCTGGAGTGTCAAAATTGCTTTAGAAGTGACAAGCAATGCCTCATCCTACCATAAAATCCAGATGAAGGATTATATATATTTTCAAGTCTGGGTTAAACCAGAATTCATTGTAATGACTT
>JAOEHY010024094.1:0-10903 GCA_025447955.1 Psilopsiagon aurifrons
TGCTCACCCCTCGGCCGGGCGGAGCAGCCGCGCACGGGGTGGGGCCGGGCGGGCTCCATTGTCTGCTTCCCCCCGGTCTCCCCACCTGCCCGCTCCAGGCGGGGCCCCCGGCCCGGCCGGTGGCGTTCCCCGTGGCCGGAGGTGGCCGTTTCGTTGCTTGACCGTCAGCGGGCAGGGATCGTGCTCGGGGCGGGGGGTGCCCCTTTCCCGGCCCTGCGGTGGCAAACGGGGGCTGGGGAGCTGGAGCCTGTCTGGAGACAAAGAAAACTTGGCAGGTAGGTCTGGCACTGTGTGAGGCACCCACGTTCCTGCAGCAGGAGCGGCTGGCCTGGTGAGGACCGTGTCCTATGTGTTTCTATGAGGTTTTGGCCTGATAAAGCAGCTGCTTCCTGTTTGCTTCTGGCTTTTTGGGATGCGTTTTAAGACAAAGCAAACCCAATATAAGATTGTGCTTCCTGGATGGAGCTGTGGTGAATCTGTAGTGAACATCACTGGGTATCAGGTGCGATTTGAAGAGCGGCTCATTGCTTGAAGTGTTAGATGTGGCTTTGACCGAACGTGTTCCAATGTCTTGAGGCTGTGAGTGGCTCGTAATAAAGCCTGTGAACCTTTAGTTGAGGTTGGCAAGAGGGATTATTCCCTTTTAACAGTGTGAGTGATGGCTTTCTTCCTTCAATTGCTTCTTCTGTTAATTTCATTAAGGCTGTCAGTGGAAACTGTTGTGCTGTTAAGAGAGTATGGGTTTCACTGCTCTGGTAAAATAAAGGTGATCTGCAATGTGGAAACAATCCCTTCTTTGAACAGTCTGTTCTTCAAATTACTGCAACAGATGTAACTTAGAAAATAAACCTACATGGGGACATTTTCTTTGGGGAAAAAAGGTGAAGAAGCTTCAGGACCATCACATTGTATCTCTGAATTGAGAAGGAAGATAAAGCAAGGCATAAAAAAACATTCCTGGATTCTCAAAACATGCTCCATAGTCTCCTGGGATCCTCCCATTAACAGCTGAGTGTTACTGGAACTTTGGAGAAGAATTTTGTTAGGAAAAGTAGTGTGCTGGTTAAGTAACACTAAGTACCCACACCCTGCACCTGTGTCAGTTCTTCTTGCCATTGGGCTTTGTGATCTCTATGGGCTGGAGAAGTGTTCTTGTGTTGCATCTGGAATGCAATAGGCACAAAGTCTCAAAAGATCTAAACCCTTTCCCTGATGGTGATGACACTGTGAAATCAGACATGCTCTTTGTGTGCAGTCCCTGGGTCGGGTGCATTGACAAGCTGTGCACTGTCTCTGCTGCAGAGTGCTAGCTTTATTTTGTGTATGCCATGCCAGGTGTGTTCTGGGCTTCGTTTTAGAGCACTGGATGTCTTAAAGCCCAGTTCTGTTGATGTACTCGAATCTGTCTGGGGCTTGTAACAATTCTCCTTATGTGTTTTTATGCTCCTAGCTATTGTCTGGCTTCTCCAGGTAACACAGCATCTCATGCTTAAGAAAATAAGATCTGAAGGAATTTACATTTAAAGCTGTGCTTTACTGCTCATGTTCATTTGGGTTGATGTCTGCATGTTGGAAAGCAGACTGCAACATAGCTCACAAAGTACCAGGCAGGCTTCTTTTGTGTTTGTCTAATAGAAGGATTGGTAGATTGAGGTTATATACCTGGAGCCTCATATACATGAGTCTCCTAATAATAATAGTTTAGCCTAAGACTTTTAATTACCCCTTTTAAGTCTAGTCCAGCAGTGTGCTGCAGACTTAAGGGTCTTTGCAATGGAACAAATGTGGATAAAGGCTGCAGCCCCCAGTCATCAGTGATACAAGCAGTACTTTGGCTCCTGTCTTTGCTGTGCTGCCAGTTAGATTAATGTTGGAATTCTCAGGGCTCGAAGTGTTGCTGGTGAGACAAGTAGTGGAGTTACAGTGTCTGGCTTGGATGCTGGCAGGCAGCTTGCCTTTAGAGCTGAAATTCTGCACTGAAGACACGACACTGTGTCATTTGTTAAAAGGCAGTGCTTAAGACAGTCATCTTGCACAGTTTCTGTCTGGACAGTATGACTGCCTGGTACAAGAGCCAACTATGATCTCTTGGCTTATGAGTCTTGTTTTACATGTTGGACTGCACTCAGTAATGGTTCCTGCAGGGTTGTAAAGCTGCCTCTTTCTCTCCTCAGAGTGCTGCGTCCTCCTGGAGGTGGGTCCAACTTTTCCCTGGGTTTTGATGAGCCAAAAGAACAACCTGTGAAAAGGAACAAAATGGCATCCAGCATCTTTGGAACTCCTGAAGAAAATCCACCTTCCTGGGCTAAATCATCGGGTATGATCATAGTGCTTTGTTCCCAGAGCTGCTGACATGTGCTAATTCCAGTTTCTGAATGGGCCTGAAGCTGTTGGTGGCTTAGTGTAGAAACCAGCGTTCGCTTCCCACTTGGGAGTTGAGGGCTATAAATGATGTCTGCTTGCATGAGACTCTTTATTTCTCATTTTGAATTGCTTCCAGTGTTTTGCTTGGCTGGGAATTCTTTTATGCAAGTTATGGGTATAGGTGTTGCAAGCAGGGAATTGTATTTGGGATGCAAGTCACAATAAGGTGAACTTGTGTCTTGGTAGCACTGATTGGTCTTGGATATTCAGAGGAAGTTTAGCTTTGTGGGATTAAGCTTCCATCTCTGCAGAGCACTGCCAGTATGGGTGGCCCTGGGACCCCAGTTTCCATCTGTTTAAATAACACCTTAACTGCATGTAAAGCTATTGTAAGACTGCAATTTGAGAGTTATTATCTAAAGCTCCAAGAATGGTAAAAGAAACCAACCCAATGATGTGCTTTCCCAGGAAGTTTATCTTGCAGCCTGATTAGCATCAATCTCTGCTTGTAGGGACTAAGCCAGGTGAAAGCAGAGAAAACTGTGAATCATCTGGGCCACAAAGAAGAAACTCAACTGATGCAAACTGCGGAGACTTTGTAGACCCCAAGGTCAGTACATTGGCTAGGAAGAGCCTGATAATGGGACAATTCGTGCTCTGTGTGGGATCGCTTTATCACTGCTGTTCACACAGTTGGAAACACTGTAGGATTTGAAGCCTCAAATCTGTTCTGTTCCTGAAGGTTCCCTTTTCCATGTGATAGTCTTACAGTGTATGCTGATGAAGGGCTGGATTCTTCTAACAGGACCACTTTGTACAGCTCTCAGCTCTTGTTGATGAGCCAGTAATGAAGTGGGGTGAAATCAGCTTCGAATGTGTGTAATTCTGTTTTTAACAGACTTTCTAAACAATAGTTACCTACACCAAACTGGATCTGACGAAGGACTTGGTTTCACATCCCAACAAGTACTTAGCTCAGTAGCATGAATGCTTGTTTTATTTCTGTTACTGTCATCAGGTGCGTTCTTTGCTAGATAAACTGTGCTTGGTGGCAATATGGAGCCTGACTTGGAGTTGTTAACGTGGGATTTGCTTGAGGTATGATTATATTTAATGGGAAAACCAAAACCAGGGTGAAGTGTAGGAATTCCTCTGAACATAGGAAAACAGGAACCAGGATGGGCGGCACTTGCCTGAACAAATTCTGGAGGTGGGGAAAGAAGAAACCTTGTTCTTTACAGCTCTCCAGCTTTAGATTTTCTGAAAAGAGCTGGGCAGGTAAATTGTGGATCTCAGATGTTGTGGCAGAACCTTTTGGCTCATGGATGTTAAAGAGCAAGTTCTAGTTTGATAATTGGCATTGATCATCACAACCCATTTTTTGTAGCTTTTTATAACAACAAGCACTATGAGCCACAAAAGTGGTCTTGCAGGAAACACATTGTTCCAGTTTAGCAAGTATAAGTAAGATTAAATTGAGAGCTGCTGCCACAGAAAGCTCAAACTGTTCAGTTGATTTTCTACTTAATTGTATTAAATACTGTAGTTCCCAGCTTTGCAGACAGTTCCAATGTGGAATACTTTAACTTTGTACAGTGGTTACAGCTACGAACAGCAGAAGCTGGAGCTAATGCTTTGTAGCCTCATCTGAGATTTAAGTCGATGTATTTCTATGAGTCTCTCTGCATTTTATATCCTGATGACTTCAGTTTTACTGTGTAATAAACAATGTTAAATCTATGGAAGTTGCTAAAGCCTCCTGCCACTGGGGAGCCTTGGCTGCTGCTGGAGGACTTCTCTGTATCTTTGTGGCAAGTTGCAGCTTGTGAAGAGATTCACTGTGAAAGGAATGGTTTTAGCTGTTTGTGTAGTGAAGGGAGCCTTATCAGTAACCTTGCAAAAAACTGATCTGTGTTTCACAAAGGGATGGAAGAAATGCTCTTGGCCTTGCTAACAGATAAGTATTGGTGTTGGAAAGAGTTGCTTAGTTGAAGGGAGGGGACACTGAACTGCTATGAATACGTTATTAATTTCTTGTCACTGCTGCTCAGCAGTTAGAGTGTCCTGGTTACTGTCTGCTGCCTCATGGAGGGTGATGTCTGTCATAAATGTCCTTGCCCACCCATGTCCTTCACAGTGTGAGAGCAAGCACAATGCCACATGTTAGAGGCAATCAGGATTGCTTCAGTAGTATCTTTCCGCTTAAACATTAAGAAGCGTGCCAGATAAACAGCTGATGAAGTTACATTAGTCATTCTGTAAGAACTGGTGCTCACAAACCCATGGTATCTGCAGAAATCTGTATGCAGAGCCCACCACTCTGATATCTCTGCCAAAGAGCCTGTTGTTGGACTGAGCCTGGCAATTGGAAGGTGTTGCCCAGCCACCGTGGTCATAATGTGGAGTACTGAAGTAGCCTCTTGATGGAAGGGGAAAACACATTGTGAAGTGTGATATTTAATGTGTTTCTCTCTCTTCTAGGGAGGAGATGGTGGTGGTGAAACTTTTGGTGAGTAATTCCTTCAGACTCTTCTAATGAAAGCCTTTTGCAGTTGGGGACTTCTGCAGTAGAAGAGGACACAGGATATATAAATGGTCATGTGTCAGGAGAGAGACAGCTCAGGATTGTTCCTTGAACCCATCAGATCAGTAAAGTTAGCCGACTGCTTTAGTGGAAGCGTGGCTGTGGGATGAAACGCTGGAGGAGTGCCTGGTAGCCATCAGGTTAAAAGTGAGAACAGTCCTGTTCATTTATTTTGCCAGCAGCAGTTGGTGTCCAGATTTGTATAAGCACTAGAAGGGAAGGTGGGTACATTCTGCACCGAGCTCAGTGACTGAGGCTGCACTGCTCTTCTAGTAGTTTATAATTCAATAGTACAGTCAACTGAGTTTAACAGTTCATTTTCCTGTTGTCTCCTGCAGCAAACACTACATTCTCAAAAATAATCAAACCCAGCAACTGCACCTGGAAGTGTCTGCACTTACTGGATTTTAAGCTCCTGTGGCTTTTTAAGTGCTGATTTCTGTCAAGGAAGTTCATTTGCATACTGCAAACATGGTGTAAACTGGCATTTCCCCTTGCAGCATGCATGGTAACCTTGAAGGGTTTTGTCTAGCTCTGAGGCTGGAAATCTCTCTTTTGTAAGTCTGACCTTAAGAATAGCTTACTTCCTGACCAGAGGAATGTGCGTGTTGACTGTTGCTTTCCAAGTGCTGCTTTCAACACCTAGGAGTTGTGGGAAATCACTAAAGCCATTAACAGCTCCATGTCCTGAAAAGACTTCTGCTGGGAGGGGGAAGAGTATTCTCTGAATGTTTTACCTACCTCTAAGTGGTATCTGTGCCCCAAATTAGTCTGGCTGCTTCTAATCAAACGGTACAGGCTTCTTCAGTGTTTCTTTCCCATGTCTGTCTGATCTTAATTAGCACTGTAGGCAGCTGGAGTTTATGTTTCAAGTAGGAGGATGTGGTTTGCTAACAGGAGTAAACTGATCTGAGGGCTCTGCTGCTTCTCCTGGTATTTAATGAGCTCACATGGGGTCAGATGAGAGCCTGCGAGCAGTGGTAAGGCAAGTGGAGATGGGAAGGGAGGAAGCAGAAGCCGGGCTCTGTTACTGGTCAGTAACTGGGGTGTTTGCTGTTGTAGCCATGACTCAAATTGCATATCTGTAGCTGTATAAGATGAAATAAAAATGACAGGCAGGGGTTTGAATGTTAAACTTCCGCAGATGGTGCTTAGGAAGGAGTAGAAAGTGAAAATGGTGACTGTGGCAGATACCTGAGAACCTTGATGGATTGTTAAGTTAAATTCTACTGTTGATAGCTTCAGGTATCAGAGCTTAATGGAGCGCAGCATCTTGCTGAGCTGGCTGTGTCACTGCACTTGATGTTCCTGCTGTGTGAGATGGCAGGCAGGAGCTGGTGAACATCCCACTTGTGGCACTTGTCTCGGGGCTGAATGAATGCACCTCCAAGGCAAAACAGTTCACTGCATAAGCAGGTTCTTAATGGGTTCCCATCATTAAAACAAAATGGTTATTCTTTTGAATTTGGAAATGGATTTTCTGTGTGTAACTGATTGTAAAACCCCAAGTAGGTGTCAGGTGTGTGCATCTTTATTATTCATGCCTGTCTGGGGGAAGAAAACCTGTTCCTTTTTGCTTCAGTGTTCTTGCTGCTTGCTTGGAAGCTGTAGTTCCTTTCTGTGCATCAGTTTCCAATGGTTTGCAATATGCTCAGGAGGAGGCTGTTTCAGAGATCATACCCTTTCGGATAAGGGAAGAACTTCCGCATTTGATCTCATCCTGTTGTATTTACTACTTTAGTTATTAGGTTGGACTTACCTATGCCTTGATTATGTGGGAAGCAGTAATGTGAACATCAGCTGGCCAAGTGAGCCTCTAAATGCTGTTGAAACTTCCCCCAAGGCCTCCTGTGATAGTAATTCATGTTTCTTGTGTGATTCAGTTAGCACTGTGTGCTTAACCACTGTGACCAGCTAAGGAGACCCAGGCAGCCCTCGATTGACTGTCACCAATGACTGACTCTACATGATCCACAGGAAGGTGGAGTCTGGCGTTTGGTGGACAGATCATCATTGGGAGTGCTGCACAGTACTCGGACTGTCTGCTGAAGGTGCAGACAATGAAGCATTCAGCTTTATATGAGCAGTGGGGATGGCCTGAGCTGTTCTCAGCTTGCTGAGTAAGCAGGCAGTGGTACACATGAGCTGCACAGCTTCAAGCTTCATAGTAACTGTGGTGTTCAGATGTGAGTTAATGAATACAGCAAAGACTATCTTGTAGATTGTTCTGATTCATGCAGACTATACTAAGCTGCTGGAGCTGTTTGAGATTATTAGAAGCATGAATGCAGGGGGTTCAGTGCACATGAGTGGGTTTCAGTGTTTCTGATAAAATTCTGCATCAACAATGCCATAGGATTGGAGGAAAACTGCTCCTTTAGACATAAAGGGAGCTAAAGAATAGGAGGCAAAGAGTAGGGCTTAGTGATTGCTTTTCATGCTGGAAAAATGAGCCATGGGAAGTGATGCTGGGGCTGGTTTTATTCAGTGCCTTCTTCTGTGACCTGGAAAAGGTAATGAACAGTGAAGTCTCCAATCCTGTTGGTGACATTAGTTCTTTCAAGTAGCCAAATTGTGCTGATGGTAAGAAAATCTTACTGTTAGGAGACCTCAACTAAATAAGGCAGGCAGCTTAAAAGGTGGCAGGATAGTTTTTGTGTAAGTAAGTATAAGGTAATGCATTGGGGGGGTGAACCCAACACCTAAATGATGCCAGCCTTGGGTTCAGCTCTGCAGCAGTTAACTCCCAGGATCTGAGTCCTGTTACCGAAGTTCTCGGACACTCTGAAATGTTGTCAAGGAGAGAATGGGGAACAAGACATCATTTTGCCTCTGTAAACAATGATATATCCACATCCTGAATCATGTATGCAGTTCTGGACATGTAAAGAGCAGAGTGGAGTGGAGGTAAAACAGGGGCAGAGGAATGCAAGGGGAAATATAAGGGATGCAGTAGCTATCTTGTAAGGAGAGACTAAAATGTCTTCAGCTGGAAAAGGGAGAGGGAACAGGATCAAGATTTACTAAATCATGAAGGTAGATTGGGTATAAGGAGGAAGTTCTTTAAGGGTGGCGAGGCACTGGAATGGGCTGCCCAGGGAAGTTGTGAATGCTCCATCGCTGGCAGTGTTCGAGGCCGGGTTGGACAGAGCCTTGGGTGGCATGGTTTAGTGGGAGGGGTCCCTGCCCATGGCAGGGGCTGGAACTGGATGAGCTTAAGGTCCTTTCCAGACCTAACTATTCCATGATTCTGAGGTGGTGGTGATGGTGAATCCTCCAATCCAAGAACTAGTGATTGAATGAAACTAAAAGGGGTCTCTTAAGTTCATCTTCACAGAGCTGATGCTGAAGCTCCACTCCCTTCATCCCCCCAAGTATCAGGGGCTGTTTGGTGCTGATTTGGGCTTTGACTCATTACATGATTGAGTTAGTTTATAAAAACATGAGCTGCTGATGTATTTGATGTGCTCCTTAATGAACTGTCAGTGAAGCAGATCCATTACTTACTTGCTACAGTATCTAAAGTGCTTCCTATGAAGATTCCTCCCGTGTCCTGTCTACACCTGTGGTTGTTCAGAAGCATTTAGATAGATTAATCTATCGCGTGCTTCCCGGGGGGTGTACAACCGGAGCCTCCCCGTGCATGGCTGTTCCCTGGTCTGTCTCTGTGAAGCCTCAGAAGTGTGTGGCAGATGCTCTTCCCTCTAGTTCATGATATTGGGAATGTAGTTTGAGCTCTTGCTTCCAAGTCCTGGTGCCTCTGTGACTTGGTTTCCAGCACCTGCTCAGATTTGAGTTACAATTGGCACAGTCATACACTGACTAATAATACTGACAAGACTTAAGACTTAAGCTGCTTGTCTTTAAAAATATATATATATGAAAAACTGATGGGTTCCATAATAGCAGCTGAGTGAATGTGGCTCTTGAATGCCTGAAGCCAAACCTTAAGGCATCAGAGTTCATCTGGAACACTTCCGAGGGCTGCAGTCTGCCCTGCCAGCGGGTTACAGCAGCACTCTGTGTCAGCCTGAAGAAGACTTAGAGGAGTTGCTCTTTTGTCTAAGCCATGAAACGTGGCTTCATCATCCGCATCAGACACTTTAAAAGCTTCTTTTCTTCTAGAAATCACTGAGGCTGATGTAGAAGCTGCCCCAGGTCAGAGTGAAGAGAAATCCCTGCCTGCTGCACCTGTTCCTAGCCCGGTAGCACCAGCACCATCCAGGAGAAATCCACCCGGTGGCAAGTCCAGCCTAGTCCTCGGTTAAACCTTTCCCTTCCTGACTGTTTTGAACTCGTGTCTTGTTTCTTTCCCCCCCATGCTTGTGAACTGCACAACTTGAGCCTGACTGTACATCTCCAATTTCTTTCATTAAAAAGAAGCACTTTATGTACTCCCATCTTTTGTTGAGATCAAGGGTTGCTTTTATTCTCTCCCCACTTCTGTCCTGTGTTTTCCCCTCCCCAGATCTACTGGAAGTGACATGAGTGTTTTCTAGTGATAGACTTGAGGGAAAGCTTTATGAAGTATCGTCATTGTAACTCAAAGGAGAGTAGATTGGTTCGAAGTGTGCTTAGAGGGTTTTTGTACTGAGGTTTTTTTAGAACCCCTTTAGCTAAAGGGTCTAGAATCCTGGTTAAAGAGGCCAGCAAACAATCAGCAAGAGCAGTCCCTTCCTCCACATGCAGGATTTGGGGACCTAAAAGGCTTCATTGACTGCCTGTGGTTAAATGCCTTGAGCCCTGCTGTGCCATGTGAATCCTGAAGTGGTTAGTGTACACCATGCTGCCTTTAAAATACACTGTAGAATCAAAACACTTGATACTGGACTACTATGAAGCAGGGTTTGTGCCAAATAGGGCTGATGAGCAGAGCTGCCTGGCCTGATGTCGGAGGGGAATTCTTCAGACTTTATTCAGTGAAGTGGAGTGGATCAGTGAAACCAATACCAATGACAGGGCCTTTTTTTTACAACTGACTCAATGCTGTGCATGATCATGCTGGTGCTTGACCATGAGGTGAAAAATCTCATCCTTTCAAGTGTGTGTTGTAATTTCACAAAGCTGGACTGTTGCTTACAAGTAAATAATATAGAAGTTTTGAAGCAGTGTTTCCTGTGTGGGTTTTATTTCACTCTCTTCTCAGTCGGCCTTGGCTCAGCCTCTAACAGAGGTGGGATGCAGTGGAGGAGTGTTTGTGTACCTGGTTTGGGGTTGCTATCTTCCTCTGAAGAAGGTGTTTGGCTTGCTCCTATCTCCTAGATCAGAGAAGTGTGGGGTATGGTGTGATCTCTGTAAGCTGATTATCCAAATGCTTTCTTCTCTCGAGAAAATAGAGGGGCATTTATTCTCCTCGTGAAAATCAGCCCCTAACTGGGGAGGGGAGAGCAAGCCATGAAGGTCTCTGTTGTCCTGGAAGGGGATCTGCTGCGCAATGAGCCAAAGCAGTGGCTCTGCACAGCGCTGGTGTAACTGCTCCATCTCCACCCTTCCCAGCGAAGAACCAGTGCTTGAAAATACCCTGGCTTTCCAGCCCAGTTCCTGGGAAGGCGTAGCCGGGTGCTTAACCTATAAAACCGGATTTGCTCGAACATGCTCCTCCCCTCCTGCAGCTGGGGGTGCTGTTCCTCGTGGTTGATAACCGTGGTGTGGCTCCCAATGTAACTCGGGCCCACTTGTTTTCTGCCCTTGGAGGAGGAAACCACCCAAATCCCATTTCCTCTGCGAGCCCCACACCCTGCAGAACTCGTTAATGCCCCTTTAACATCTGCTGAGGCTTCAGCCGAGCGGGGCTGCCCTTCCATCCGCTGCCCCCTTTGTCTCGGGTGCAGCGGGGCCCTGGTGCCGAGAAGCCTGGGGCGGCTCTTGCTCTTCTCCGCACCCTTTGCAAGTACCCCCCGACACCGGTGCGAGGCCCTGGGGCGCGGGGCTCCCCCAATCCGCGCCTTCCCCGCC
>JAOEHY010024095.1:0-32984 GCA_025447955.1 Psilopsiagon aurifrons
GAGTCGGCTGCCCCATGGCGCAGGTAAGGGAAGCGGCGCGGGGATGGCCCCGGGGGCGCGGGTACCGGCAGCGGCGAACCATGGGTCTGCCCCGCCGGGCCGGCAGAGCGGGGTGTGAGCGCGTCCCCGGGGCGGGCAGTGAAGATGGGGGGCGAGCTGTGGGGACGCTTTATGTGAGACACGCCGCCACAAACAGGAGAGGAAGGACACAGCCAGAAGCGTGCGGGGCTGATCCGAGCGCTGCCCGCCTGTCCCGGGAGGGGGTCACAGGCAGCGGAGGGCAAAGCCAACCCAGCGGCAGGTTGCAAAGTACCGCCGTGCGGCCTTCTGCGGGGGGAGCGGCTGGTGGCGGCTCTGCAAGCACCGGAGCCGGGGTCAGCCCTTCGGAGCTGCCCTGGCCTGGGCACACGCAGTTGCCCCAGCGCAGTTCCTCAAGGCAGGGCTGCAAAGGCAGCACTGGCGCTTCTGCTTGGTGTTTCCTCCGGAGTCGCTCTGGTTACTTAGTGCGGGCACGCAGGTAGCTCGAGAATGTCATGCGGCTGCAGAAATGCTGCTTCTCCACGGCGCATCGTTAAGAGGAGCCAAACGGCGCTCCTCACGTTGGGAAGGACATGTGTATGTCGTATTCCGGTAACTACACTTGTCAGGAGCATTTCTTACCTCTTTGGGGTCCTACTGTGCCAGGGCTAGCCTCCGGCCTCGTTGTTTCTGCCTCTGTTTTCCGCGTGGCATCTTGAGCAGTAGACCCAGGCAGTAAGTACCCAGCAGTGAGGGCTGACTTCCCTATTTCGGTCATGCAACATGCGGTCCTTACTGCCAGTGTGCAGCCGCCCGGACCTCTATCCTGCGGAAGAGCTGTGTACGCCTGTAACTCGGAGATTAGCCAAGCCACTCAGCTGTAGGGGCTGCTCCTCTGAGTTAAGTCGCTAGTGGGCATAGAGTTTCGCTTTTCCTCGAGTGGTTTATGGTCTTGAGAGTTGTGATACGCTATGCGGATACAGGAGGTATGGTCGATGGTGGTTTTGTGGCTTTGATGTTCAGTACATTTTGAAATACCAAGTTGAACTACCAACAGTTTTCCAAGCTGGTTTTGAACCATTATGAATAGTTGGCTCTTATGAGTTAATGAATCAGCAACAACTGATAATTGTTATATTTGTCTCACATAGTCAGTTTTCTTTTTTCCCTCTTTTTTTTTTCTTCTGTTTCCTCCTCTGTTACCTTGGGTATTTTTGTAAAGTAGTTGCAAAACGAGTTGCAACACCCTAACTGTAAGAGATCACTCCATTCTGTGGAGAGAAGATGATTCATTTCTCTGCTAAAGTAGGTCTGGGCCTCTCTCTTAGGCACATTCTACTTAAGTGGAAGGATGATTGAAGCAAGATACGGCAGCGTTCGGTTCTTGACCTAAAACCACCATGCCCCTTCCACCAGGCTTCTTTTCCATAACATGAAACACAGAGAAAAGAGTTGATCTTTGTTTTAAAGGTGACCTCTGATAGGGTTGAATAAGCCTAGTTGTGCTGTCAAAATGTTACTGTACCAGTATGATGGATTTCAAAATGTCTTAGCTGATTTATAACCTTCGTTTTGCCTTTTGTAAAAACAGACCTGAGCTATTTTTAGCATTTCTCTTATCCATGCTAAATCGAGCAGAGGAGTCTGTAAATAGATGAAAGTGATTGTTTTGTTCTGCTCGGTACTGTGTGGTGTTCTGAAAAGTTAGCAGCTGGATTCAGCCACCTCTGGGTTAATTTTATTCATTTGGCTCCAGTTCCTGCTGAGAACATCACTGGCAACACAATGCGAGCTGTTGATCCTCGTCCTTAGGGAGCTGGTATTTAAAACCACTCTGGGAGACAATTGCACATAAGAAAGAAACTTCGGGGGCTGAAGCACGCTGTTGGAGCTGCTCAGCTGTATGGAGTTGCCTGGCCTATTTCTGTTTTGCGCTGAGATGAGATGTGCTGCAGTGTTAGGACAGCCTGAGCACTTTGTCTTTGATGATGAGTAAAGCAAACAGGTGGGTTCCTACATTAAGATTGCTGCCTGGCAAACAGGGATCAGCCCTAACCTTTATATTCACTGTGTTCCTGTTGTCCAGAAAGCAGATTCGTGCTTGGTACTGATTCGGAGAAAACTCCACGAACGCACTCACCAAGGAATTTTTCAAGTTGACAAGCAGGCATTCCTTATTGCAGGGCCGGAGACGCTGAGATAGCTCCTCCTCCTAACGTGTATCACCGTGTTGATACACAACCCGTCCTTACAGTCACTGGGTAAACATACATATTCATAAGGCTACTCATAAATTACATCATTTTCCAGAGAGTTTCCTGCATGCATACGAAAATGTGGTGGTGGTCTTTGAGTGTCGTTTACTTCTTCCAACAGTCGTCATCACTTCTGGCAGTCTTTGAAGCACCAGCTTAATTAACAGTACAGACATAGCAATCATCCTGTCCTTCTACTTACCAGTCAGTTTAACTGCTCCCATCCTGGACCAATGCTAGTCCCAGATACTCTCCATCACCAGGTCCTCTTTTTCTATTTTGTTTTTCTTGCATTTTTTTGTACTGAGGTCCTAAGGATTTAAAACTATGTCAACTACCTTCAAGCACCTCAGTTATTTTCCATTACAAAGCCATCAAACTTAACATTACTTAGAACTGATTACATTTTGTGCCTCCTTGTCTCAGCATGCAGTAAAACAATTCCACATGCTCCAGAGAGATGTGTTTATTCAGGCCTGGATGCTTGGTAGACTGTTTCACAAATGAAGCACAGCAACTCCAGTTTTCTTGTTCCATTTGTACACAAAAGTTAGAAGGTGGTACAGATACAACGATTGCTTGCAATCTGCATATACTATTTGCGGTGTCATTCTTTCTAACCACTATGCGTGCTCAGGGGAGGGGTCTTTACCTGGGCCAGGGTCTTTTTGACCCATAGGTGTGTTTTTTAATGTTGTAATGGAGGTAGCTCACTTGGGGACGCTTTAAAAGTTAGTTTCACTGCCAAGTTGGTGAATTTAATGGTCATTTTGCCAAGCTGTCAAATACCTAATCCCTAGTACAAGCAATCCTGGATGTTCTCCTTTGATCTTTCAAACAGGACCAGGACCTGGTTTTCACTTACGAATTTCCTATTGTTAAAGAAGGTCATCTTGTCCCATGGCCAAGAACCTAATACATACAGTAACTATGATTACCAACAGCAGATGTACATTATATTCCTCGCAAGCTATTTCATTTGATCTGTTTCTGTAATCAAATGTAAATTTGCTGATGAAATGTAAATGCCACAATATTTTGTTGCCTTACAAATAGCAATAGAGAAATGTATTTCTTCTGAAATAAGGCGTTTTAACGAAGAAAACAATTGTAAGATCTGAGTCTTGTTACCCATTTTCTTGGATGTATGTGTGTCACACGTTTCAGCAGTAACTGTCCTGGGTTCAGCAGTAGCAGTTATTTTTCTGCTCCTTAGTAGCTGGTGCTGCGCTGTGGTTTTGACTTTCAGCCTGGGAACAGCACTGATAACACCGATGTTTCCAGTTGCTGCTCAGTAATGTTTAGTCTGACCAAGGACTTTCTGAGTCTCATGTTCTGCCAGGGAGGAGGGGAAGCCGGGAGGAAGCAGAGACAGGACACCTGACCCAAACTGACCAAAGAGGTATTCCATACCACAGCATGTCATGCCCACTATAGAAACTGAGAGCAGTTACCGGGAAGGTCAAGATCACTGCTTGTTCGAGCTAGGTATCGGTCAGCGGGTGGTGAGTGGTTGTATTCTCTTCCCTTGTTATTTCCCTTATCATTATTATTATTGGCGGTAGCAGCTGTGGTTTGTGTTATACCTCAGTTACTGGGCTGTCGTTAACCCGTGGGAGCTACATTCCTTCGATTCTCCTCCCAGTCCCTCCAGGAGCGGGGAGAGGAAAGGAGGGGAGTGAGCGAGCAGTTGCATGGCTCTGGGTTGGCGGCTGGGCTTGATTCGGAGAAAACTCCAGGAGCAAGCTCGCCAACAAAGTTTTCCAGTTGACAAGCAGGTATTCTTTAGTGCGGAGCCGGGAGACACGGGGGATAGCTCCTCCTAACGTGCGTCCCCGTATTGCCGCACAGGCCATCCTTGTGTAGTCACTTGGGCACACATACATATTCATGAGGATACACATGAATTACATCATTTTCCAGAAAGTTTCCCGCATACATACAAAATGTGATGGTGGTCTTTGAGAGTCGTTTACTTCCAACAATCTTCATCACCCCTGGCAGTCTTTGAAGCACCAGCTTGATTAACATAACAAACATTGGAATCTCCTGTCCTTCTACTTGTGGGGTAGCTTAACTGCTCCCATTCTGGACATTTGCTAGTCCGGATACTCCCCAGTAGATGTTTACACCAAGTTAATGGGTCCATTAACATATCAATCATCCTGTCCCTCCACCCATCAGCCAGTTTAACTGTGCTCATCCCCGGGTCCTGTTTTTCTATTTTATTTTTCTTACACTTTTTGTACTAAGGTCCTAAAACTACCTTCAAGCACCCCCATTAGAAAGCCATCAGACTTAACCTTACTTAGAACTGATTACATTTTGTGCTTTTGTGCCTCCTCCTTTCAGGCTTAAACCATGACACAGGGCCAGGGATAAAAAGTGTTTGTGCCACAGCAGAGATCCTATGTTAAGTTTTTTGTTATGAATCCTATTCATAATTCACTGTCCTGCATTGCCTACAGAAGGTTGTAGCAGATGACTGATAGAAGATGCGCTCCTATGGCTGAGGGTATTAGTTTAGTGCCTTTATGCTGTTCTGGCCTGGGCCGCTACAGAATCAAAGTTTCTGGGTTTGGTTCTCATGGATGTTTAAGGTTGAGACTGGTACCAGAGCTCCTGCCTGGGTACCGTGAGTTATATCTTTAGGGGGTAAAAAAAAAAGGCAAAAACCATTTTTTTTGAATAGCCAGGAAAAGATGCATCAGTTCATGCAAGGAAAAGGAATCATTTCTGTAGTAATGAAAGCTGATTGAGGTCCTACCATTTGTAGACTGCCCCAGACCAAGACACTGTGTGATTCTGTAAATTTTGGAGTTTTAAGCACAAAAAAAAGTAAAAAAAAAACCCCAAACCTCCAAAACAACCAAAACTCAAACTCAAAGAAAGCCACCATGCAGCGGACACTGGATATAGATCTTATTTTGGCGGGGAAAAGAGGATCCATCCCACCAGCACATAACCTGGGATGTAATCCAAACTCTGCCAACTGCATTTTCCTTAGGCTTCTCCACATAGCCCTGTCCCAACACTTTTAAAATCTGTTATGTTTGGCCATAAGTCCATATGCTCAATGAACAAGACACATTTTCCAAAGCATCTTAAAAACTGTGCGGAGAAATGGGAGGCCTCAAGATGTTGCATCAGTCCTGTGTATAAGGCAATAATATTCGCAAATAGAGAGGAAGTCTCAAGAAGTTGGCTGGACAGCAACATCTTAGCAAAAGATCTTGCAAGAGTTCAGAGGTGCCCTACTTGATTTAGTGGTTTTCTTTTCTCTTTGGATATCACTATTTCTATGCACACATGTATGTGTACGCATATATACGTAGACTTCTGAAGAAAGGGAGTATAAAAATTGGGTGGATTCTTTTGTGGAATATATATGGGGAATTATTTAGATTAGCAGGAATTAACTATGTAGCTCTTCAGGTTATTTTATCTGTGGCCTGAATATTACAGTTCTCAGTTCCCAAAATCTCACTTTGTCACTTTCCAAATCATGTGAGCCCCCAGGCACTG
The DNA here is from genome assembly GCA_025447955.1 of Psilopsiagon aurifrons. Taxonomy (NCBI): domain Eukaryota; kingdom Metazoa; phylum Chordata; class Aves; order Psittaciformes; family Psittacidae; genus Psilopsiagon; species Psilopsiagon aurifrons. The sequence goes on from JAOEHY010024095.1 coordinate 5,799, forward strand.
ATGTCTGTGGCAGCAGAAGAGGCAGTGCCTGAATGGGGCAGCAGTTGCTGCACTGGGTCATTGCACTTACATAGGACATGACCCAGATTGGTGTGGGACAGAGGAGGAAGGCCCAAGTAGGTTTGTTATATCTGGGTATATTATAGCCTTTACAAAAGATTTTGAAGCCCTTCAAAAGAGCTGAATTCCTTTGCTCAATTAAAGAACACCTGCTCCAACCAATAAGTATCAGCATAACATTGGGGATGTTTGTGAATTACAGAAGTTAAGGAAGAAGATGCACACTGTATAATTTGTATTTGGGCTGTAGTCTCTATGTTCATGTTTACAAAAGCAGTTTGGCTCAGGTTATGTAAAACCTCATACATGTACAGTTCTTTGAACACTGTTAGGGTTTCACAGTATCAGAGTACTAGAGGGGTTTAATCCTGGTCTTTTAGTACCATTTGAAGTACTCACACAGAGTGAGAATAGTTTGAGTTACAGATTCTTTCTCTTGGTGAGTGTCAAAAGTTTGGTAAAGCGAAACCAGGTAGGCTTTTTCCCGAAGGCTTTTCTCCAATCTGTGTGAGAGCAGTTCCACTGAAGCTGTGTGCTTAGCTTACAGAGCATAATACAAGTTATTCCTTCTTTTGTCTTTTGAACTCATTGAGCAAAAGGACATGGCACTATTGCTGTGGAGGGACATCTGCAAATAGATAACTGGTCTGGGTCCCTGCTCATGGCTGGCTCTTGCCCTCTAGCCAGAATTCAGCTAGGTTAAGGAAGAAGGTGTGTGAAGGACCGCGTGGTGTTTCAAAGAGAGGTGAGGTAAGAGATGAGCCTCAGACATTTGAGACATTCATTGTCCTGAAAGACTGTGATTTCAGTTTTTGTTATGGTGTGCTGCAGGAGGTACAGGGGTTTGAAGAAGCAAAGTCAAACAAGTGGCCAAGAAGGGTGCAGAGGGAATCGGTGATGTGTGACTGACCTCCACCTGCATTTTCCTACTCCCTGGAGAGGGGGGAAGGTGTTCCTGGTGTAGGGTGTGCATGGGAATTGTATGTGAGAAGAGACAAGTAATATCAGGCATAAAGAAAAAACAATTATACAGTGTGATAAATGTGAAAAATAGAAGATGAATTATATACAGCAGCAGAGGGAAGGTAAAGATACTCAAATCCCAAAGAAGCCAAAGTAACAGACTGGATTTTAACAGCACTCCCTATTCAGAGCTGTGAGTTGGCAGGCATTTTGAGCTGCAGTGAAGATGATAGCTTGAAAAAGTTGGGAGCTGGATAACTGAGAAAGTAAGTTTGCCCTGGAGGGCTCAAAAGGAAGATATGTGGAATTAAGTTGTGGATAAAGTTTTATCAGAAAAGGTGGTGCCTTCATACTTTTATGTTTATTCATTGGTGACTATGTCATACCAATGAGGATATAGTACTAATCTAGCCTGGGTAAAGGTGGAGGGAGAGAGAAAGAAAGAAGAGAGTCTCTTACAGAACTCCAACATCTTGTAGTTCACTGACCACAATAGACAGCATCTTGGGACAGCAGAGGCTTTTTTTAAACTGTACTTAATCTGAGACAGTGACTGAATAAATTCAATAACTTTCATCCTATTCACTGTGAGAGATGTTGTATCCTTTAGGATGAAATCAGTTTCTGGTGCAAAACAACCACACAGGACCAAATGGATGGAGTGTAAAACTGTTTGGTATATGTTTTAGAAGCAGTTCTAAAAGTTCATTTTGAAGGGGATGTTGAGCTGTCTTCAGCATGAAAACTGATGTCTTCGTTGAAATTAGCCACGATACTATTTGTGTCTGTGCCTTCAACTTATACCCATCTCTGCCTCCATTTGGGGAATAGGTTGGTGTTAATTCTGTGTTTATGCTGAACATGTAGAGAGCACATAGTGTGTGTTTTCTGATAGCTGAGGTAGGTGAGCCATGCTATGTAAAGCCCTAGCACTTTCATTTCTGAAATGCATGTGGTTAGAGAGGTGCTAACGACTCACTGCAACAAGTGGAGTGCCTATAACTGCGTGCATTTGGTTGCAGCCCAGATGGTATTACTAAGATTTAGAGTAGATGTGTCACAGGCATTTGAGACGTGCCACATTTGGAGTCACAGTTATGTACCATTTGATTTACTCAATTGCATTGCTTAGTTAGCATAGTTGAGTGTGATTTTTTAGCCTAGCCATATATAGCATAAAAGTTACTTTGCTATTTGGTGTTTCCATCTGCCATTCCACTCTCCATGCTTTCTAAACCCTGGCTGCATTTCAAACAATGAAGTATTCTTCTGTTCCTGTGTTTTCAGGATATTCTAGGGCTCATTATGAATATAGAGAAACGGCAAGAAACAGTTTGCTTTTTAGCTGAAATTAAGTAGTTATCAATTGGTAAGTTTAATTATCATCACATATTTTAAGTGAACAGGCAAAGAGCAACATCAGTAGCCTTAGAGCTATATGATAACAGGTCTGCACCATTATATTTAATTATTAATTGTATTTAATCCTACAAAGTAGTAAAGTGAAACTACTGGTTATGTTACAAGAAGCTGTATTTCTTTTGCCTAACTTCTGCTGGTGTGGGATAATTTTCTGGAAATGGTGCTTTATTAGTTGAACTATGGCAAAGATCACCACGTCTGTGCTGCATCTTTTCAGGTAGCAGCAAGGAAAGGGCCAGTTCTACAGAGAGGTGCAGTTAGTAGAAGAGAAAGGGACACAAGTTTGCAGAGAAGCATCTCAAAGGTTAATGACAGCAATGGAGCATTTTAAAACAACTAAAATAAGGAGAATGCAATACAGAGGATTAGAACACAGCATGTGAGCAGGATACACAAATCAGCACAAATATGTCCTTTTGCAAATAATGGAGGTCATCACTGGAGTATTTGCAGGGATAACTCAGAGTCTGAGTGCAGTGAAGCAGCTGTCCTGGGGCACGTACCTCCTGCTCCTTGATGCTATCTGTACACCCAGACAAACCACCCTGTCTGTCTGCTCTGTTCTGTTGCGGCAAGATGTTTCTGTTACTCCAGAAATCAGATCTTTCCGTACACATGTAGCTATGAAATTGTAGCCCTGTTTGCTAACTGCACACTGATCAATAGCTGAAAAGAGCTTACTTATGCTTTCTGCTGCTCCTAGAGAGGGATGTTGTTCATCCACCCAATGCATCATGGTAAATCTATTAATATTTGAATATCATTGCAGGTTCTGCTCCCTACATGTTCATTTATGGACAACAAATATGTGGGTGTGGGAAGCAAAAGGAGATATGCCAAGGGATAGTTTGATGTATAGTGCATTCAGTTAATGCTGAGATCTTTGTACTTAATTGGAAACCGAAGGCTCTATTTTTAATGTTGTAAGAAACTCTGGAAACCTTTCATCTGGCAGCATCCTTCCAATAAAGCGTTCTCCAGGCCACCCTCAGAATCATACTTTCTCTCACCTCCACATTGATTCTTGGACCACCTTAAGTAGCAGAGTTAACATAGATTACTGTTTTTCATATTCCAAAGACTGACAAACTGAAGCTGATAGTTGATCTGTGATAAGTTGTACCTTAGGGAAGGGGCAGATGCTACACGGTTAAAGCTCATCTCTTCAGCCTACAAGGCTGGTGAATAATTTGGTGAATCAGACAGCCTCAGATTGCATTCTCTCATCCAACTGAAACTGGGAAATGGCAGATGCAACGCTGGAATTTGAGATACCTTTTTTTTACTATGCTTTTGAGGGAGCTTTAGTATAAATGTTCTGCCTTGTGCTTGCAGAGATCCTTCTAAATGCAAATTGAAGGTTGTTTTCAGGTAGGGCTGCAGTTTACCTGCAAACAGCCTGCTATGGGAGGTGTGAACTTCCACACCCTCCAGTGGTAGCAGTGGCATGGCTGCTGGAATAAAGGGGTTTGGTGATATTAAGTCTTCTACAATCAGCAAAAGTCAGTCAGTTTTCTTTCTGTACAGAGACCAACCACTTGTGGTCCTGATCTAGATCTTGGGCCCAAAGGGGTATTACTATTAGTCATCTACTGTTTCTTCTGCTACCTTTAATGCAAAATAAGCAACAAGACAGAAACACTAAAAGTGGCAGCACAGTACTAAGTAGTATTTATACCTAATCCCTTTTGTCATTAGATGTGTATTCCAACTGTAAAATTAAGCTATCTTTAAAGAAATGCCTTATTCAAAACCATGATGTGTCTGATTCTGGAGGAGGTACCCCTCCTACTCTTTCCTTAGAAGTAGCCTATCAATCAATCCCAAATGATGCATGGGCATGGGAAGCAGCATTTTGTTGTTGAGCAGTATTTTTCAGCTGCTTTTCATCACTGGGAACGAGTAACAAGCTGTTGGGAAGTGTAATGTCAAGAGTAAATATTCAACAGCATTGTCCAGGGGATTTTTGCTGAAAGCCAAACCTGAGAAATTAAGGGGAAAGGTTGTGATTGTGTTACCTGATTTCCATATAGTGTTTCACTGAATTGATCCCATATGTAGAAATGGGTGCTGTGAGCAATCTTACGTGCACTGTACCTGTACCTCCACTGTCGTGAAAAGCTGGTCACAGGGCCATGCTCCTTCAGAAACTGCCCTGGTAGTGGAGGAAACAGGTTTATTTAAAGGGTGGGTAACTTACTGCAGTAGCAATCAGTGTGAACAGGCATGAGCATATTTTAACATCATCTGCTGTAAGAAGAAATGGTAGTAGTAGTTAGACTAATCTTCAAAGCCATACAGCGCAGCATTGTTAAGCTCATTCAGTAGATATGATATGTTCCCTTTGGTATACTACAGTGAATGGTCATGATTACAAATGTGAGACCCTTGGCTACATTGGCTTGGATACGTTGTTGTGAAATGACATCCAAAAGACACTGATAGCCCAAACTTTCAATGAAATCACATCATCATGTGTCTGAGAAGAATATGTTTCCAGTGTTTATGAACATCCATTTATACCACAGATGGGTTCAGCGCCTGGGCACTGAAAGAGAAGGCAGTGACTGCACTCCTGAACTGCTGTTTGTCTAATTTTGCCTTCAGAGTCTACACAGAGTCAGTTCATCCACATGAATGAATGGTGCTGTATTTCATTTGAAATGCTGTAGTTGTGGAAATAATGCATTTTAAAGATTAATTTTGACAATGTGGTGCTTCATGGAACTGTTTTATTTGTGTCTTCAGGATGCTGGCCTGAAAGCATGCCAAGAAACTTTGGATGAGTGCTGTCCACACCAAGGAGATGGTCAGCTGGAACTGCAAAAGGAGGAAGACATAAATCAAGTAAATGATGAAAAAAATGGAAGAAGGGAAAAGTGTGAGGAGGAAGTGAGGGAGGATTTATGTCTTGTTACTGAGATAGAGCAGTGAAAGAAACAGAGTGTATGGTTTTGAAAGGAGTATTTGATTTCCTCTTTTTGTTTGGAGTGTCCCTTGCAAGGACAGGAAAGGAGCAGTGACTTCAGACAACACTTTGTGTATGATGCCCCTGTACAGCTTTTCAAAAACTGCCCTCCCGTTCTCCCCAGTGCAGTTTATGTAGTTGAAATGTTCTGCGTTTTACAGAAATCACTTGCAACAAACCATTTGTCAATTTGGCTTTATTTTCTCCATCACTAAGTTGGTGCATTTGTGGGCAAGGATTTTTTGGGGGCCTACAAACACTGGAGGTGTGTCTGCTAAATTATACTGTTCTCACCATTCATGTGAAGATTGATGCTCAGATGTAGAATTACATTTGGGAAAATGGATTGCTCAGATCTTAACATGTACTGTAATTACAAGGTGGAGAAATAATAATGTTAAACAGAAACATCTGCACTTTGGGTTTTGTTCTCTCTCAGAGCTGCAATGAGAAGACCATTCAATCTTCTTGAGATGTTGTAAGAGCTGAGAACATTGGATCCATGTTTCTTGCCAGCCCCTTTGTTCATCACTGCCCTGGCAGATAGGCTTTGAAAAAACACTTTGATTTTTCCACACTGGTGTGTAAGTGCAGCCTTGAAGAGGAGGGAAGCCCAGTTCTGCTGTTGTGAGGCAGAGTATGGATGTTCCTGCCATGGAGTTATTCTGCTTGTTCTAGCAACATGACATATCTCCCATCAGGACAAAGACTTGATGGCAGGGCTCAGCACCAGTATTTTATAGAGCTGTGCTCTATTTCCTCAAAGACTTGTTTTTTTTACCTTCTTTTATGTAAGATAAGTGTGCTTCATGAAGTGTTTGTTTCTTCTCTCACAGAGCAACTGCAACCATGTAGATTACTTTCTCTCCTTAGAGAGCTATTTACAGCTTCTGTCATCGCAGATGGAAAACATGCTAGAGGTAAACGAGAAAGCACAGGTATTGCTAATAGATTGGAATACAGTTAGTGATTACTAGATAATGACTTACTCTGTTTTATCCAATAACCTCCCACCCCAGGGGATATATCAGCAAATCAATGTCGTTAAACTTACCTGAAGACAGTAAAGACACCTTTTGCAGCGGCTGTCATTGGCTGTTCTTGAAAAATTTTCCTCAGCACCTTGTCTGGGATACGAAAACTGCAAAGTCCTGTCTTTGCTGTGACCTGGTGCTCAAAGTTGGATGGAGCCGCTGGACAACATAATTAGTAGAACTAGTAATTCCCCTTCTGAAACCTAATCCCAATTCATATTGATACAGCAACTCAGTAGAGCAACACTGAGTTATTAAGCACTAGCAGCTATTAAGCATTTGTGGTGAAAGATTACAATTGTCATAAATACTGGGTCAGGTGCTTACAAGGATTCTACCCTCAAGAACAGATCCATCTTCACTTCTGATCAGGTCAGTCAGCATTAGGAGCAAACCCATTTTGTTTTATCTTCTGGGCTTCTGATACTATTGTTTGCTCTCTGGGTTCTCATTTTCACAAAACCCAGTTGTTATCTTAATTGGAGTCTCCTTCCTCTCCCACAGATCAAAGCTGCAACCATTAACGATAAGGCTACTCCCTACATTTCTTTCTTGCAGTACTCCAAGAGCATCTTACATGTGCTTTCCACTGTAGGAGCCTTCCAGTGTCATTAAGTGTTTTCCATGTTAAGTTCATGCTTATCTTTAGAACACCATCTCTGGGGGAATCTCTAGGTTGGATAGTGCCTCCTGGCCCATAAATTAGCCTCCTCCTCTATTCAGCTTTGGTACTGGATTGCACACTAACAAGGTTCAGAAGTTTATCAGTTTAGTTTAATCTGTTGTTTTCATAATTCGAAAGGAATTTGGCTGTAGCCTTTGTGTAGCTGTAAGTTTTGGTTGTGTATTTTACTTTAAGACTATTAATGCACTGCCATCTTGTGACAATCTACCTGTTGAAAACAGATTGCTTGTTTCTTTCAGGTAGCAAGTCTTTGCAGTGTGGGATATTTTTTCTAGTTAGCTTGCTAAGAATATGCATTTATTTTCAATTGAAAATACCAGCTCAATCTCACAGACCACTGGTGGTCTAGTACAAGATAACTCCCTAGGAGGAATGAGACGACGACTTTCTTCTGTTACCTGCACTCCCAGTAAATGGAGAACTTAAGATGCTCTGGTACATTTATGGTACATCATTCCTTCCCTGTGGAAAAACATTGTCTGTTCAATGAATAGCAGTCAGGACAAAGTCCTTTCCTGCACCACAGTAGGGATGCTCAGCTATGGAGGAATCCTATCACACACTTCCTACATGATGTATTTACATTCTCAAGGGTTTTTGTATCAACTGTATTTTATGACTACTCTGCTTGTCAGCAAGTCCCCTGACATAATCTTGGGTAGTGACTTTGTACTTCTAGGACTCAGCAACCATAACCCAGGCCCACAGAAAGCAGGTCTTAACGCTACTGCAGCACTCGTTTATCATCTGGACCTTAGGTCTGAGAGAACATACAAAAGCTTTAATTTTGTAAAGAAAAATTGAGTAGTAATTTAAAGTCAGAAGACACCTACAGAAGGTGTGATCTGGGAACAAGCACACATTTTCTCCAAATTGCTTTGTAAAGGAGTTGACTTGAAATGGGCTAAGTCAAATGTGGCAGCTCGCAGCCTCAGCAGCTTTATAAACTGTGAAAGAAAAGCAATGAGACTGTGCCAACATGATCTTAACATTCCTGTCCTACTCCTCTCTTTTCTTACACCACTATTATCACTTGCTAAGTCAAGTCCCACAAGTGAGCTATTCATCTTCTTTACAGGGTTAATCTTCTAACAGTTTAGCACCTTGAACCAGCTCACCCTGGAATTGGGTGATCATCAACACCACTACCAGAAAAGGGACAGGACTGCTCTTCCCAGAAGGACTTCTTAAACCAGACTTAACATAGCGTGTAGGCTGTAGTTTGATGAACACTTAGCAACAGTCCCATTTCTACTTCTCAACACTCATCAGTCCCACACTGTCCTTCATGACTTCTCGCATCCCTTCAATTTTCTTCTGCACTCTTCCAGTTGTCATATGCTAACGCAGGTTATGCTTTGTAGAAATAGGAAGCAGTATTCAGGACAGCTAAAAGAAGAGTTTAACATATAAAATTTTAAGAGGGTCAAATAGTGGAATATTAAAAACCAAGACTGTAGGTGCAGGATGTAGAGGCATTCATTTTATAAAAGACTGTGGTTTTCCCCTCCATCATCTTTTAGGTGAGTTTACCAGAAGATATACAAGTTTCTACTTCTAACAGAGGTCAAGACCCATCATCCTCAAACCACAATGTAAGTTTGACCCAGACATTTCATCACTGTTTCAGTCCTCACGATGCCATGCTACTAAGAACAGACTATTCCACTCAAACAAGTTCAGAAACAAGACATTTACAAGAGTCTTTTTCTCAGTCAAGTTGTAATACCACGAATCCAGAGTCACTTTATGGGTCAAATCTGACAGCATTGCTTTCAGCTGCTGACATTAGAAACCTAATGGCCCATGATGGTAATTTTGGTGAAATTAAATTCGTGTCCTTGGCTTTGGAGAATGGCTTTAATGCTATAGAAGTTTCTCAGCAATTTGAAGAACCTGGCTCAGATTCAGGACTGTCTTTGAATCCAAGTCACAGCACCATCTCTTACTCAGTCAGCAGTGAAGGTGCTGTTGAGTACAGTAATGGTGTGATATCTGCTTCCTTGCTTGGGTTAGAGACTGTTGGAGACCACTGCCAAGAACATGCTAATTACAGCCATGTGGAATATCCAGGTGATGCAGAGTGTTCTGGAGAAACCACAATTCAGCAGTTTCTTCATAACTACACTTACAATCAGCTGCCAAGTCAAGCAGCGCCTGCTCCAGTGCATTATCATCAGATGTGGATGAAGAAACCTGATGAAGTAAAGGCTAGATGCCATAATTCTACCGATACAAAACTTAGCAGTGATGAGTATCGTGCAAAAGCTCTGAGACTACCATTTTCAGTTGATGAAATTGTGAGCATGCCTGTAGACTCTTTCAATGCCATGATCACAAAGAGCCATCTGACAGATACTCAGGTATCGCTTCTTCGTGACATCAGACGGAGAGGAAGAAACAAGGTCGCTGCCCAAAATTGTCGTAAACGCAAAATAAATGCAATTCTTAACTTGGAAGAAGATGTGTGTAATCTTCAAACACAAAAGGAGAACCTTAAAAAGGAGCACTCTCAGTGTAGCAGATCGATCAGCCAGATGAAGCAGAAGTTGAACAACTTGTACCGTGACATCTTCAGTAGACTGAAAGATGACCAAGGTAGACCTTTTAACCCATGCCAGTATGTCATTCATTGCAGTAGCAATGGCAGTGTTTTTGTAATACCCAAACAACTGGTTAAATCTGAGCAGAAACCCAATAATGAAAAAGAGTAGAAACAATGATGGCTAAAGATGACATAGGTTTTATTTTTCCCCAAAAGAGCAATAAGGATATTTGTGTAACAACTGGAGCAGTACAAACACAAAAAACTACATTTAAGGAGCAAGACTGAATCTTCAAACTGTCAGAATGGTTACTGGCTGATGTGTCCATATGAGGAAATCTGTTTAAATTAAGAAGCTGGGCCATCAGTGTAACTGTAGTTATGCAGACCTATATAAAGCTAGGAATTTAGTTTCTGGGGAGAACAACAGTGTTGGGGGGAAGCCAGCTTTAGATCAAAGTTACATGGAAGAAAAACATGATTTAATGTTGTGTACTTGATTCTTGTTAATAGTTCAAAGTGACCTTATTTTGTTATTCGTTAGCACTGAAAGAAAAATTGTAGCTCAGGACTTACGTATTCCTAAGAGACACTGTGCTTTGCAGTTGCTCAGAACTGTTCTGCTTTCCTAGTTTCCTAGAAAAAAGCCCAGGAGGCTGTTGTGTTTTTCCTCACTACTTTCACCACCATAGCCCCAGGCAAACAAACATAATGTGCCAATTAATTTTACAACTCACAAGGTCAATCTGCAAAGATTCTGCAAAATAAAAAAATATCTGATTCACTATTGCCTTACCTTCAGCCTCTGCAACTGAAACTAATTTCGTCAGTGAAAATGAGTGATGGTGAGTGAGCTCCCGTTCCGTTTCCTAGTCCATGATATATTTACTCATGTACTTTCCTACCCCTATTTGAATACCTTCCTCTAGGAGAAATACTACATTACTGGTATTTTTTAAAGTATCTTCAATGTAATGGGTTTTTGAAATTTTATATATATATATATATTTTTACTTTTCCCATGAATCTTACACTCCAATAGTGGCTCTGAATGAAGAGAAGAGGCTTTTGGGTTTGATACTTATTTGCACTATGAAAAAGACATTCACTCACAATTATTCAACAGCTTACCCTTTTCTATTTTATAAGCTGAAAAGGGTCTACAAAGACGGCCTAAAAGGCATATAATGAATGATAAAGTTAGATTTTTTACTTACTAACAACTGGATAGCAACAAATACTTTTTGTATCTTTTTATAAACATAAACCTGGTATACTAGAAGAACCCTCATTGGTCATGCCATGATGACAACATAGTGACTTTATGGTCAAGTGTGATTCACAAAACACTGCACCAAACACATAAAAAATACACAAACACACAAGTTTAAATGCCAAATTATACCTTTTAAAGAAATAAACTATGCCATCAGGATGTAAATAATGTTGTTTGTTTACAGTAGTATCAGACCACTGCCTCAAGGGCACAAAATGCACTATTGATCATCAGTAATGAATCAGCCACTTTGTACCTTTTGCTCTGTTTTATATTAAAATATTTCTTTAAACAAATGTATGTTACAGTTTTGCCACCACCGCAAACTGACAGGGTAAATTCACAGAAGAAACTTTCATTAGTGAGACCCTGAAATTTCTTGTTACTGGTTAAGCATTGGTGTGAAGCTTATCTAGCCGAGGTGGTATCAACTAGGAATTTATCTAATCACTAGTTCATGAACATCAACCAAAACATGTAACAGGTAGCAGATATGATGAATTGCAACCTTTATTTCTAGATACAGGGAGCAGAAATATGCTTAAGGTCTTTAAGTCTGGTTCATGGCCCACATGCACAAAGTCTGACAGACATTAGGTTAGGCCCATAACTGACAGAACCAGAAGCCCAAGTATTTCTGTTTCAGGACCTTGCAATATGAAAGTTTATAGAGTCTTACACAGGAAGGGATTAAAAAAAAGAAAAAAGCCTACACCCAACTGGGTAACAGTTAAACGGTTGAACATTGGCACATGCTGAGAACAAGGAAGCACACTGCCACTCTCTCAGACCACAGTCCTAATAAGAAAGCATACTCCCAATGACCCATATAAAGACATCAGCCCCAATCCCATTGCCTCAGCCCCATCCCATTACTTTCCATGTGCAATTTCCAGGTAACATGAGCTGCCCTCAGCTCATTTCACTCTCATCATTGTTCCAACAGCTACATTTAAAAAAGTTCATGCATGAATCTCAACTTCTGAGAGCTCAACTAGTCACTATACCCCTACAGTATCTCTCAGGTGAGTTAATTTTGCAGACCGAGAGCTCCAACAGCACTGATGACACAGGCACTGAGCTGTAGGCCTGGATGCACCATGGCATCTTCTCAAACCTTCAGCTACCTCCCTGAAGAGACAGAACTATAAGCTTGAGTTCAGAAAAAGGTCCTGCTTTATCAATCAACAACTGCCATTGTTTCACCTAAAAACTGCTGATAATTTCCAGCTTTTCTCCCATGACAAAGGGTTCCCTTTTAATATACTTCACACAATTGTCATATACTGTACTTTCAACCTGTATACAAAAATGAGACATTGCACAGGAGTCAGCTACTCAAACCAGCATTGTTAGAGGAAACTTAAAACTGAAATGGTTTTAAGAGATAGAATCCCCCCTGACTGAAGCCTATCTGCACTAATTCACTCACAGACGATAACCTTCAAGAAACCAAAATCCTGCGCCCAAACCAGGAACTACGTTGTATAAAACAGGATGTGGTATCATACTCTGCAGCCAGAAACTAGTGAAAAAGCTGTTGGGGCTGCATCCTATTTTACCGGATACTAACATGGAAAAAATGCCCATCACTCTGAAGCAGGAGCAATGAAAACCTTTTTTAATGGAACTTGTTTTACCATTAGACAACTACAAAGCAGAAGATTCGTAGAATTCGCTGTTAATACAGCAACAAAGAATGGAAATACATTGATGTTCTCACTACAATACTGTTCCCATGATAAAACTATTAAGTAGTCCATAGCACAAGAGGTGAACTTTTTTGTTGGATTATTAGTAACAAGGTTATCGACAAGGTTATCCACAAGGTTACAAAAAGTCAGACTACGTATGAACAAAAACCCTGGGTGGTGGGGGAATTACAAAGCATATGGATTAACTTCCCCAGTACTGCAACACACATTGCCATGATGGAGGCAGCATTAGCTGCTACCTGCTCTTATATCCGTACTTTTTTACAGAAGCATTCCTCAAAACTGAACACAGATCAACGACCCTTTATTAGAGTGCAAGGCTCTAAGCACCGCTTGTAAAACAGCAGGCTGAATGTTCACATTAAGGCATACCACCAGTAAAAAACACGGAAGAGACATGCCATAATGCTGGAACATGCCACACACTTTGAATGGTCACCAACAGCACTGCAGTGCAGTGCAGCTTCACATTTTGGTTTTATTCAACACTTGTTTTTTTTTTTTTTTTTTTTTTTAAAGAAAACAAAATTTTACAAGCTCACACTGCCCTGCTCAAGGCTTACAACCTAATTTTAGTAACTGAAGTAACAAACTTTGAAGAAAGGGAAAACAACTTCAAGATTAGTTTGGCTGTTTTAACAGCTCAGTGTTTGTCCCAAAACACACACACTCAGCTTTTATCTTAGGGGAGTCAGAAGCACGGTTCTAACAGGAGTGAGGTAGAGGCCTAAAAATGAAGCGACACTCAGCACCAGGTTCTAGTGAAAAAAATATTTATTAAATAGACCAAACAGAGATGGAAATGCAGCCATCTCAGGTTTTATTACTGCAGCATACCTCATAAAAAGCATTGTGACTAACTCCACCAATTGCATCAGACATTGATTTTCATTCAAGAATGCCCCAAAGAGGACCATGAAACATCAGAACAAGAGGAAGCTGGGGGATGGTGCGAAGAGATTGGTTGGTGAGAACTTAGGGGAACAGCTGTTTTCTAGGACTTGCCCCGACACCTTGTTCATACAATGCAGCAGCAGCAGCACAGGTCACACTGTTTGTAAAACTAGTTTGTAAACTACATGGTCCCCAAACCTAGGATGTTCGCAACACTCCCATCAGAAGTCATGCAGCCCTTAAACAGTTTACTTTTACTGCTGACAAACCATTCTTGGTTAACTGCAGTTAACTCCAGACAACACAAACTTCTGCTCCAAAGCAAAGACACCACTGTTAAGTAAGACAGTACTTCACCAACATTACTCAAGAAAACCCTTCCAAGTTACACACTCAGGCATTCCTACCAGTATAAATGAGAACCTGGCATCTCCTTCAGGAGGCAAAAAAAGTAACAGCATGTCTACGGGATGCCACTTTCATCACCTGAAAACAAGCTGCAATGCTGAAGGGTACAAGGAATGTCCTGAGCAAATCATCCCTTTCACAAATGTGCTCAAGCTGCCAAAACAAACCCAACTGACAGCTCTGAAAATCTTTTTTTTTTTTTTTTTTCCTTTCCAGTGGTATGATTTGATTTCCCAGATAATGTGTTTATTATAAAACTAAAAATAAAATAAAAAAAATATATAAAAAAATGAAATCTTCTCCCTCACATGTGACAAAGATCAGTTCCTGCTAGTTTTACAAGGGTCAATTCTTTGCTGAAATTTTGCTAGTTTCTCCCTAAACACTCCTCATCACCTGAAACAAGTAGACCTGAGTAAAATTCACCTTTCATTGTACGTAACACAGAGAACACAAAGTTCAAGTAGCCAGAACCGTACCACAGACCTCTGTATACCACTTTATAAATCGCAAGTCACACGCTTTAGTTTTGGGGATTTTTTTTCTTTCCTCATACAGGTTACCAACAAGTTATGTTCTTTCACACCCTTCTCTCAGTTTGCTGCAGAAAGTATTTGCCAGGGGCAAGCTGGGCCTAGTACGAACCTGATCCTTAGTTCTTAGAGAACATATTGACCAGCAGTGCTTCCCTTACTTTGAATATGAAGTCAGTAGGAGTGACAAAGACCTATTTATTTGAAATTTAAAGACCAGTAATTAACCACACACAGTTGTTTCTATTGAAGTTGCTAGCTTTCTCTATCAGGCTGACTCAAAACGGCAACCTCTCTCAGTGAACTAATCAGTAAACATTGTGTTTGTCACATACTTAAGAACATACCAAGAAAGAAATGTCATGAAAGTGCAACAGTATAAGCTTTCAAAAGGCGAGATATCCAGTAACTGAGTTTTCACATATTGCCATCCCCTTTGTGCTTCCTTCCCCTGTCACCAGTAAGACCACAATTAAAAAAACATCTTCATTATGGAAAACAGAATATACTTAAAAGTAAATTCTAAACCTTGCTGCAAAACTACTGAAAGAGTTTAAACATCACAAACAGAAACAATAAAGTATTATTCCCCTTTGAACCATTAGTTTTTATTTTTTAATGCTGTATGAATGTGGACTTGGCAACTGCAAAGAAAAACTTCCATCAGCTAAATCTAAATTAAAGGAAAAAAGGCAAATTCCTTATTATTTGGTCAACTCGTTCTGTTGGAAAGAAGAAAAGTAAAGTAGATTTTGCGCATCTTCCTGCTTCTGCTGCAGCCCACTGGCTCCTATGCAAATATTTCAAAGCGCAATTTAAGGAACAGAAAACCCGCATGTGAATCCTTAAACAGTATTTTGAATTCTATAAAATAAGGTTAAAGACATTATGATTCTGCTGAAGTTAACCACATAGATTTCAGGTTTACAATAAACCGTGTATGTTAACAGGTTAAAATAGTACAGACTGAAGACACCTTCCCTAAAATGCATTCCCAAATGAAGCTTTCCCAAGCTCACACTTGGGAGTTTGGTTTGGTGAGGGTTACGTCATTTTCTGTTGTGGGATTTTTTTTGTGGGGGAAGTAATTGTGTCCCCCTCTCCAAGATGTAGCTCTCAGTAATACAGTTTTTGTACAGCAGGAACTCTACATTCCGTTCAATCTTTTGATACTAGAAGCTCTTTACGGGTAGAATGGATAAGGCTACTCTCCTATCACATTTTGACAAACTGTCTTGTAAGTTTCATTAACAGGAAAGGAGGAAGTATTTTTATGAAGTGATATAAACACAGCCAAAAAGCTATTTTAAAGCAGTTGTGTCCATGAGCAAAAAGATCAACATTTTTAATTTGTAGCGCTGTTTCTCTCAACAGAGAACAGATAGCTATGGTCAGAGATACAAGTTCTGTGAATACACTTGCCAAGCTGATTTTGTTTTAAATCCATCTCAAAATGGAATGTTTCAAATCATGAAAGGGTCTAAAAGCTGCACATGAATGTTATTTAATGTTCGACAAACACTAGGTATTATTAAGCATTACACTAGAACTATTTTGGTATAAAAAATACTTTATTTTAAAGCTATGAAAGTTATAAAAATATGTAGTTAAACTTTCTACTCACAGAACGTTTGCTGCTTTAACATTAGTGATTTGTTTCTCCTACCAAATCTGAATTTTATTTGAAAGGTTTACAAGACATTATGACTATAATTTAAAAAACCCAGCATTACAGGGAGCTGTACTAATTGTGATCTTTTATCAGTACTCATTTAACCTCTAGATTTTTAATGAAGGCAGCAAAACCAACTATTTTCTGATGGTACAGAATTTCTTATTTCTTGAAGCGTTTCTGTGGTTGACCACTTCTTCATTAGTTACCTGCAGCATGGCACCTTCCTGCCAAAGAAAAAAAAAGTGTATCTGAAGATGTTTATCACATATGTCTAAACCAAATTACCAGCAGGGAAACTTCAGCCTTTTTTTTTTTTTGTTTGGTTGGTTTTTTGTTTGGTTGTTTTTAAAGTATAAGCAGTTCACTGGTGTGTCTAACACAAAGGAACAGGACTTCCTTTATTCGCTGAGTCCATGTTCTTCAGTAGAAAGCCTTTTAAAGGCAATGGAACTTGGAAATTAGGGCTTTTTTTTGGCTTCTTTTTGGGTGGGTTGATTTTTATGTAAAACCCAAACACAGTCGAGTATACCACCCTTACGCCGAGTAACTTGTTATTGGTGAATTTTCATTAATTTGAGGTGCAGACACTCAATGCAGTGAGATTAAGGCTGACTGAATTTGGCACTAAGGTTTATTAGCTGCAAGAACTATAAAAAATGGTGGAAACCTCAACATTCTAGCAAATTCCCAATTTACACAATTACACACTTATGAAATACCACCTGGAGTTTCATTTGAAGTTTTCACTTCCCCTCCTAAAGAACTGCTTATGCAGTTGTTAAAAGAATGGACGACACATTCCTTCACAGAGGCAGATGTAGTCTGTGGTGCAATTTTTTTCCTTACACGTAAACAGCCTACAGTTACTTGGGAACCTTCAGGATGAAACGTGTTATACAAAATAGATTTCAGTAGACAAAGAGACATAACAACACAGTTCATTTCAACAGCAGAACTAACATCACCGCATTACCTGGCAAGCACCATAATGCATAGACTCCCAAGAAAAAATAAAACGTTGCAGGATGCAAAAAATAAAGTTGTACGATTTAATTAACTTGTGACCTACCATTTTAACTATCAACACCAGGGATGGAACCCTTGCAAAGCTTTACTAATGGACACTTGCAGGTCTCATTTGTTCAACTGTAGCACTGTACAGTGGCAGCAGTCTATGCTTGTCCAGGGTTCATATCATAGCTAGATTCCAGTAGGAAAAAAATACGTTAAGTAGCTGAAATTAACAGAAATTTGTTTGCAAAAAAT
The DNA here is from genome assembly GCA_025447955.1 of Psilopsiagon aurifrons. Lineage (NCBI taxonomy): Eukaryota > Metazoa > Chordata > Aves > Psittaciformes > Psittacidae > Psilopsiagon > Psilopsiagon aurifrons. Next base: position 23,243 of record JAOEHY010024095.1, read on the forward strand.
TTAATACAAGAAAACAGGATTCACAAATTTCTTTTCAATTGGTAATTGTTAACTCAATTCATTGCTATGTTAAACTACATAACAATAATCACTATACTCAAAGAACACACTGTAATACAATAATTAGTTTCTCAGTTTTGGAACATTAAGAAAGAAAAAGTAAATAAGATCTTACCTAAAGGAGTTTAACTGAAGCTTAGAACTATTTTGCTCTACACCCTCAGCCTTCGTTGGCATCCTTATAAACTATTGTAGTTAAAGCTTTGCAGAAATACAGCGCAGCTTTTTAAGACTGGCTGAACTTAGTGACGTTTTCAAGAGTTCTCTTGCACTAGACCTGTGTCCCTGGAAGAGTACCTCGCTGGGGATATTTCCTTTCCTTGCCATTGAAGAAGCAGCATCTAAAAGATCTAAAAAGGTGTTTCTCCTTGCAGAGATACCCCTTAAGTTATCTAGATACTTTAAACCTGATCATTTACAGACAACATACTTTTTTCTGACCAGCATTTAATTTTACATGTACAACAATAGCTTTATATTATTTGCGGGACCTTATACTACCCACTCCTTGCCTTATTTTACAATATTAAAAAAAAAAAATCTAAAATTACACAATATTTCCTTTAGAATTATTTTATTAAATCATAAATGTACAACAGCTTCTTAACTCTACACACGCACTTAAATTTTAAAAGGAAAACGTTATGTCTTATTACACCATGATCCTGGCTAATAGCTTTTCAAAACTTTGAGAAAAATCTTAAAAAAGGTTTCACATGTCACCTGAAACTTACAAATTTAACATTATCAAAGGAATGCTTCTACACTTACAAAGACCACTAGAAAGAAACAACAATTAAAAAGCTAAGAAACTGTCTCAAAGGCATTTTTACAATCCTTCCTCCACAGTAAGGTAATGTTATTAAATAATCCAAATCCATTCACAAAATGGCTCTCTGCATCTGCTCTGGTGTCTTCTGCCATATCACTGCATATTTATGCATGACTGAGATAAGTGTTTCCTTAACAATGTTATTTCGATAACCTGAAGCTGTTCTGTTACCTCTGGGCTCTCATCCTCTCCTATTTATACAGTGAAGCCTGTTTCAACAGAAGTAAAGAGTAAAAAAATAGGTTATGAAATTATTCATCTAACCATTTTTTAAAGGAAAGATAATATGATCCTAAAAAGCTTTTAACTCCTGTAGCTACTCTCAAGAATCACTGCAATTTTAACACTTAGAAACATACTTACCCATGGCATGCTTGCAGAAACTCAATAACGGCTCCTCCCTCCATATCCACCACTTCCTCCACTGCCCCCAGGACCATAGTTTCCTGCAATTGCAGAAAAACAAGAAACAGGACGGTTACATCACTTACATTTAGGAATGCTTTTGGTTCTGCATGAATATTAACATTGCTTTATTTCCCAGAGACAGCATATACAACAACAGTTTTCAAGTTTTACAGTCTTCCTCTAAGTAGCCTCCAGTAACTGCCTCAAAACCTACATCCCAAACTCTTGGAAGATTCAACAGGGCCACATGTAATTTGATGCAGTGTACTGTCTTGAGACTGTGAGGGCTGACATTATTTGCGTGCTAACACTTTACAAAAATAGGCTTTGTGTTTCAGTTTCTGTTTCAGATGCTTTGTGCCATATTAAGTAACATTTAGACACCAAAAGTAGAAGGTGTCAGAAGTGATGCTGGTGGGGGGAGGAAAAATCCCAGAAAATTTAGCAGACATTAACTAGACTTCCTACAAGTAGTGCGAGCTGATGGCAAAGAACATGAAACTCTGCTAAAACATTTACAGACTGGAAACAGCAAAACATTTCACTGGATTCTAGAAAAAGCTAGTATCTTGTCACTTATCTTTAAAAAAAACCAGCAGTAATAACTTTTCCCCAAGACAAGCCTGTCACAGGGTCAGGGTAAGAAACTGTAGCCTACTTCCTACAATGAGTACTGCACTCCATCTCTTCTAGAAGTTATCCTACTTCTACGTATCAATCTTAAGAGTCCTAGAATGGTTTGGGTTGGAAGGAATCTTAAAGACCACCTAGTTCTAACCCCCACCCACCATGGGCAGGGACACCTTCCACTACACCAGGCTGCTCAATGCCTAGTCAACCTGCCCTTAAACACTTCCAGGGATGGGGAACCCACTTCTCTGGGTAACCTGTTCCAGTGTCTCGCCATCCTCACTGCAAAGAATTTCTTCCTTCTACCCTCTTTCGTTCAAAACAGTTACCCCTTGAATCTTCCTTTCCACCTCCCCAAAAAGGCTAAAAAGCCCACCCACTCTGGCTCCATGACAGGTCAGGACATATACAATACCTCCACCATATGGTCCCCCCATGTTCCTGCTTCCACCAAAATTTCCACTTTTCATTGGACCATAGTTTGAAGGTTGTTGGTTGTAGTTTCCAAAATCATTATAGTTTCCACTTCCATAATTGCCTGTGTTATCAAAAGTGTAGAAAAACGTAGGTGAGCTAAAACACGTGACACTCAAAGTTATCTCATCATTAGCAGTTTAAATAGAAATACAAAAATGACACGTCAATAATGTATACAATGCACAGCTTTTTCACAATTTCAAACTAATCAGAAAACAAAGAATTTCCTTAAACATTTACACCCCATACTCACCCACCACCCACCTCAAATGAATTGCAATAATTTACAACTGAAATGATGGTCATTTCAAGCCAGTACCTCCTCCATAGTTGTCATAACCACCTCCATAGCCCCCACCCTGGTTGCCATATCCAGGTCCTCCTCCACCATATCCTCCTCTTCCTCCTCCATAACCAGGACTGCCACCAAAGTTGCCACCTATGACAATATAATCCTTTAAAATAAACTTTTCAATAAAGAGCACCAAATTATACAGAATAACAGGATATTTTTGTTTAGACTTCTATGGGAGAAGGAGTAGGGAGTCTCTAAAGAAATTTCTATGAACACTGCATTTTTAAAGGCACATACCAAATCTTACCATAACTGAATTGCAACTGAAAACCACTAGTCAAGATTGCCTAGAAGCTTCAATTAAAAGGCTTAATTCAAAGCCTGACTTTTCCCAGGAAATTTAACTAACACTGTTGATCTAAAGAAAAGGGTACAGCTGTCCAAGAAATAAGCATACAACTTGCGAGATGAAAGTTTACCATCAGCCAACAGCTGAGTGTGCTTCTTGAAAACTAACAAAATGGCCTTGTCAATTAATAATTTATACACGTTAAGTGAATGCAAAAGTATTTCCGATAGGAAAACCACCACCACCACTGTAAACTAACCTCCAGGTCCTCCACCATATCCATTATATCCATCACCAAATCCACGGCCACTTCCATATCCATCTGTTGGAAAAAAAACCCAGAAGTATTTAAATTCAGCTGTAGCAAACTGATCCCCTATGACCTTAAGGACAAAACCTCAGAGATTATCAAGCACATGTACACACACCTGAATTTAGAAAAATGGATGTTAAATAACATATCCAATCATTGCTTTACACCTTCCATTCTCTTGCATTCCTAAGGTACCTAAGCTTTAATTTTGGACATGGTCCTTCCACTGTAAAGGTCAGGCAAGTGCAGCATAGAATTGCAGAGATGAAAACTCTGAATTCCATACTGAATTATTAAGTTTAATAAAATCTTAAAAATAATAAAAAGAAAAAGTTACTGAATACCCACATAATCAATCTGCATACTCCAGAAGAGGACTGTAAGACATTTTTCTCAAAACTTCTCCACCTGCTACAGCTACATTTAAACTAAACCACAGCAGCTTAGAAAACTACCCAGAACTGGACAGACAGTATAAAGAAGGGGAAAAAAAAAAAATAAATAGTGCTACAAACATGCCTGTCTTACCGGCTCCCCCTCTGAAATTGCTGCCAGGCCCTGGACCAAAGTTGCCACCACCTCCACGTGCATCACTAAAACCGAAGTTCCCTGTAGGTTTTAAGGTTTGTAAGCAGTGAGATATGGAAAACGAACACAAACATTGAACACAAAGCATTAAACATTACTTGTACGTACCTCCTCTCCCACTCCTAGAATTCTGAACTTCCTGCATTTCCTGTCTAGAGAGAGCTTTCCTTACTTCTGCATTATGGCCATTGATGGTGTGATACTTCTGCACTGTAAACACATCAAATAGGTACTATCAGCTTTAAGTACTGATCTGGTAACAAGGAGTATCCGGCTTCCAAAAATCGAGCTATTTCCAAATTAATCTATACATATTCCAAGTACTTAAAACCAAAAACCCCCAAACCAACAAAGGAGAAAACACCACCCCCCCCCCCAAAAAAAGTCAAACAAAATCCCAAAAAATGCCGTACCATTTTTTAAGCAAAAAAGACAGTACTTACTAAGTTTAGCTTAAACCATTACCATGACTGCAAGGATTAATACTATCAAATGGATGAGTGAAATGAAGCTTACTTACACACGATTTTATCAACCGGATCATGGTCATCAAATGTAACAAATCCAAACCCTCTCTTTTTACCAGACTGTCTGTCAGTAATGATTTCAATAGTGTCAATTTTTCCATATTCCTCAAAGTAGTCACGAAGGTGGTGCTCTTCAGTGTCCTCTTTAATACCACCAACAAACAGTTTTTTCACAGTAACATGAGCACCAGGTTTTCCAGATTCCTGTTAGAATTGTTTTCAATTACCACAAAGAAAAACAATTTCATAAATCGCTATTTTGCCAGGATTCCAGGAATGGAATACTGACAAACTAAGATTTCCCCCCCAGCACTGATTTCCCCCCTTACAATGTGTATCCCTGCAACCTTGCTTGGAAAGCCTTCTGGGAAGGAAGTAACATGGGGAGATTTCAAGATTTTTCCTCCCACCCCTTCATATTAAAGGCTTGAAAGCACTGGAAAGAGCTATAAAATACATGTTAAGTCATAAAGCCATGTTAAGATTATAAAGCCGTTAAACATACAAAGATGCTTTAGATCCCTCTGCCCTTCACTCAACAGCAGGGAAACCCACGTTCCACTGTTATCCACAGCAAACGTCCCTCAACCTCAGTGAACCCACAGCTGTATATTTTAACCCTTATTCAAAATATCAAGCAATTCCTCACACTCACAGACTATTTTTACGATTTGAGCATGATATTCAAGCAGCTGCACCAATTATGTTTTATTCCTACAGCTTAGCAATAGCTTTGTGCGTACGAACAGCATGCATGTATGCTGCTTTAATTACCCCCTTCGAAATACTAACCAACAGGGAACAGAAAGAAAATACTAAAGCTGAAACACTGGCTACCAGTGGTTGTTATTTCCATTTCCCTTGAACTCTTGGACAGCTTACTCAATTACAGTTCATCAGTCCAAATGTGTTGAACACCTGGGTGCAACCTTGAACTGGTAAACACTCCCAAGAGCTCCCACAACATGGTAAGCAGAAGTCACCTAGAATCCATACTTGCTCAAGTAACTCTGTGCCACAGTAACCTGGCTGAAAAGATTACAGGTTCACTGCATTCCTATGCGCACACCTAACTTGCACCCTGAAGTTTAAAAACCATTATGCCTGTGGCTAAAACTGTGTAGTCCTAAGGTGATTTTGTACACCGCCACTGAAAAAAGAAGTTTCCCTACTATATACTCTACTTTCAGTCACTTTGGGTTACGTACCTTTCAGAAATACACAAAATGCTGGATAGTCAGAAGTGACTGACAGAAGTTTATTAACTTGAGGTTTAGCAACAGTAACCATTTCAGAGAAGAATTAGTTTGGAATTTGCATAATCACTGGCATTCAACATGTTTTCACTAATGGTATTTTGAGACCCCAGCTGCATCCCTTGCATACACAATTCTACAATCAGAACAACTTAGTAACTCACTGTAATGATAAACATTTACACAGTAGTGTCATTTAACAGACCAAAAATGTGGGAATTAGCACTGTAACTATGCCTTTTAACTAGAAAATTTAAACCCAGGCAATTTCAAACAAGAACAAAGTGTAACCATCCCACTGAAAGATACTCCTTTTTCAAAGCATGAAAACTATCTGCTTTCAAAGCCACACTTACCTCTCTAGCCACAGCTCTCTTAGGCTCAACCACCCTTCCATCAATTGTGTGAGGTCTTGCAGCCATGGCTGCATCAACTTCAGCCATGGAGGAGAATGTTACAAAACCAAACCCCCTTGATCTTTTGCTTGCAGGATCCCTCATTACCTAAAACCAATCAACACATTTAAAAATTTCTACCTGTCTCATGTTAAGCTTAAAGACTAACAACATTTACAGAAAACACGTAAACTTAATTTACATGTTCTTCTATTTGATTTCAAAACAATTATAATAAAGCAGCAGGTTATGCTGAATGGCACATGCTGAACAAACATGAATGGCACTGCTTGGCATCACTGAAATTCAAACCACTGGTGTCCTCCATGACTACCTGTAATTACGAAATGCTCCTCTATCAAGTCACGTTCATTTATATTTATTTTCCCAAAAAATCAAACACAATTTCTTTAAGATTTCTGAAGACCACAGACTTCATGGTATATTTCCAAAACAAATCCAGTGGAGGAACTTCTGCAAAAGTCACAATCTCAAGAAGTATTTAAAAGACAAATATATATGGTCCTTAGGGACATGGTTTAAGGGTGGACTTGGGAGCATTAGGTTAACAGTTGGACTAAGGATCTTCAGGGCTTTTTTCCAACCTAAATATTTCTATGAAAACATCATATACAGATACCCTTTTCCAGCTCTGATGAGGCTGATTACAGTATCAGCTTTATGCCGAAGGTTACCAATCACACAGATGTAACAGCTCTGTGTAAGCACTTCCTAAATGCACTTCAACCAATGATACCCAAGTTAATGTTAAACTGCTGAAGTCAGTGGTTAGAGATAATCTGAGAGATTTGACAGTTAACAGGTTGTGAAATCTTCCTGGAGTTCACAAAGGAAAGCCAGAGCACAGCTTCGATGGACTAGATTCCTTACAAACCAATCTTTCACGAAGGAAAGCCTGAGCACAGCTTCAACAAACTGGATTCTTTACAGATCAATCTAGTGTACATGTAAGAAATTTCATATTCCGTATTTTCATTAAGCTACCCATGAGAAAAAAATCCCCACTTCTACAATTTCTAAATATTCTGTATAAGGTTTGTGCACTAGTAGGTCAAAACTTACCACACAGTCTGTAAGCTTCCCCCATTGCTCGTAGTAACTCCTCAAACTTTCCTCTGTTGTTTCAAAGCTTAAGCCACCAATGAACAGTTTGCGGAACTGCTCCTTTTCCCTCTACAAAAAGGAAGATTACATTAATGTAATTAACAATAGGCTCTCTGCACCAGCATAATTAAGACACTAAGATACATTGTGTCAAAAACCCTCATCACACCATTTTTCAAAACTAGGCATGGCTCTTCTGAGTGTTTTATCATTATTCAACAAATTAAGCAATTATTCAATTATATGGGTCCACTTTTACCATACAGATTTTAGTAATGTACTCCTTCCGTTTCTCCCTTGAAATATCAGAACAAGGAGACATAACTGAAGACTTCTAGAATATTCCTATCAAAGATCTTTAGGAGATGCTTTTTAAAGAAAAGAAAAACCCAAAAGCTCTCATTACAGATAACATGAATTCATTCATACTGTCTGATTCCAGATGGTATCTATAAAACCCCCTAACATTCTGTCTCAAGTTGTTGTAAACGAATACCATTCATGATATGCACCCAGGGCATTAAAAAGAAGGTGTTCTGAAATAGAACATCTTCTCAATTTTTAAAACCAATGAAAGCTGGAGCATCTGTAAAATTAACCTGGGATCTTGTACCACTGGAATCAACAGTAAACCTATACACCTTCAACAGCACCAGTATCAAAACTAAGTGGATTCCCTTTAAAATAGGGATGTAATATATATCTGTATGCATGTCCAGTAATATAAATGATGCCTTTAGTAAGACTCTATTACCTTTCAGAACTTCTATCCCTGCATTCATTCAGCAGAGACTTTGGCCGTGATGACAAGTATGTCATTAAAAAACCCCAAACAAATAATAAGGTACTGCATTTACTACTCTGTATGCAGTGTTATATAAAAGCAGGAAGGACAATTTTCCATCCCCTACCAATTAAAAATACTATTAGTACTGACTTTTTGTACTAAGCAGGCATCGTAACTGCAGTTTTCGACACACAACATACATTTTTCAATTTCACATGTCAAACAGCAGTTAAGAACTGCACTAAAAAGTGTTCCCTTACACAAAATCTAAGATTTCAGGATGTTGCTTGAAAGAATTGTCTTGCTAAGGCCAAGATAATGGAATGCAATGATTACTTCAGCTTTATTTTGTTAACTAATTTTAACAGTTAAGAAAACCTGCTTGGGTTTGGTTTCACATCGTCTTTAGGGTGGTGGCTGTTTTGCAGACAACCCATACACTGCACAGTTAGCTGTAACTAACAAACAAACATGACCTAAACATTCAGATAGGCATAAAAAGGAAACTGGACAATCAATGACAAACCATGAGATCTGGAAAATAAACTAAACAGTTCAGTGCACAAATGAAGCCAATCTGTGCATGAACCAAAATGCTTTCTGAAGTTGTCCAGGGCAGGCCTGGTTCTAGATGCATGTAACACAACGACAGTTACTGTACATAACACTGAATACCGCAGCGTGGCATAGAAGTCAACCATTAGAAAAATAAAACTTTTTTTCCACCCAAAATGATCAGCGTATTTGAGAATGATCAGTTCAAATGTCTCTTAAAAACATTTGGAATCTGCTGTTGGATGTAGTAAAGCAAAACAGAAGCTAGTACTGTCGTTCCCCCACCCCATAGAGAGAAAAATTAGACATGAGAGTTAAAAAGCAGCAAATCCATGATATGTCAAGTTTCCTTCATCTCATCTCTTAAAAGGAGTAAAGGATGGTGCGTGCCAGACTTGGGTCAAGTCACATGCTGCAAGTTATACTATCTTTTATAATTTGAGTAGGCTAGCAGAAAAATAATTTAAAGCAATCATACTGGAAAAAAAAAACCCAACAGCCTCCCTTTAAATTATTTCGTATCCGCTGCTTGAAAATTATTAGGGACTACTTCCTATATAGGCCTACAAAAGACACTTTTCCCTACATAGTTCTTGTGCACCTAATAAATGCATGTTTATATTCTTGAAAATTTTGAGAATCAAGCTAGTAGGCAGGTAGGATTTTTCCAGTTAAGCATTAGGTTTACCTTTAAAAACAGTTATAAACTTGTAAATGAACTCAAGGAAAGAATGGCACCTACCTGCTGAAACAACTGCATTTGTTTTTAAAAGGACAAACTCATACTACACATCACTAATAATCAGGATAATAATGCACTTTATAGACATACAAATTATTAGAAACAGCAATCTACCATGTATTAAGTATTATACAGTACATGTCCTACCCATCTAGACACCGCTCACATCAGGACACGGCAATAACCAAATTCACACTACCAGTTCTTCAACTAAAACCACTGTGTGGAAATACTATAAACATGTTATTCCATTGATGCGTGCACAGCCTCTGGATGTGGAGACTATGCATCTTAAATGTGGCAGTTCTAAGCAGCTCTGGTTAACCTAAGCATTAGGTTTACCTTTAAAAACAGTTATAAACTTGTAAATGAACTCAAGGAAAGAATGGCACCTACCTGCTGA
>JAOEHY010024095.1:36730-52364 GCA_025447955.1 Psilopsiagon aurifrons
GGCCCTGGCTGCGGGGGCGCGGCTGCCCGGGGCGAGAGCTGCGGGCCCGTTCCTTCGGCCTTCGCCGTGTGGCGGCGGATCGGCCCCGCGCCGCCTGGGGCAGCCCTTTTAGCGCGGCCGCCGCGTCCCCGCCTGCCTCACGTGCGCCCGCCGCAAGCCCGAGGCGCGGCCTCCCCCAGCAGGCCTCCTCCGCAGGGCTGCCTGTGTTCAATGGGGGGTGGCATCGTGGGGGGGAGGTGTTGTTATGATTACTATTGTTTCTTTTCCCCTTTTTCCTGCCTTCGAACGGGGATAAGCCAAAACCCCTCTGCACTGGGGCCCTGGCCCCTGCCCTTCACGCACTCACGTTCACCACCACCTATGGGGCTGCCAAAATCCACTTCCCGTGTCAGGGGAGAATTAGGGAAGGATTGCTGGATCCGGGAGGTTTCCTGGCCTTGTAGGACTCTTTTCCCTTGCTCAGGCATATGGGGAATTCTAACAGTTCTATAGTTTGCAGTGGGGCGGGGACAGTACATGCCTGAGGAGGTGGCCAGTATGAGAAATGACATGGAAAAGGGGATGCATTCTGTTCGACATCATTCCTGTAGGTTAAATATGTAGTATGTACAGTTTAGCTGAGTTAATACTGCGCTAGGACCTTAATTCTTGCAAGCTTGAGAGTCAGAAGGCAACGTTATAGTTGCATTAAGATAAATATTTGCTGTTTGTAAGAATTTATTACTATGTAAGAGTAATGGGTGACTCATTATTACACCACAGATATGTAGCTGTTTCCCACCAGAAATATACCTAATGTATACTTAGGTATATCTCAACTAACTGCTAGAATCTGAACTCCTATTCCACTGGGTTTAAGGAAATAAGCATCCCTGATGGTCCTCCCCCTTTTCCCTTGAAACATCTCTGTGCCTTAGAAGGCCTTGGGGGAAAAAACCCTTTTTTCAACCATATATACCACTTTGTCATATCATTTATCCTGGCTAGCATAATGGTGCATTAATGGGTTATGCCAGATGAAGTGGTAACCTACTTTTTGTTCTGGATTCAATCTTTATTAGAAACGTTGTATGCATTGATTACATGGGGGTTGGAACAAGGACCATGTTTGTATTGGGATGCCTTTCTTTGAGTAATGTAAACTTCCTTTTAATTGTCATGCATTTTTCTAGTAAAAGCTCTGCAAGTCTGCAATAAAAATGGCCTCCAATAAAACTACATTGGTAAGTTCATGCACACCTAAAGTATGTAAGGATTTAATCAACATATTTTTCTTCAGACTTATAACTTGGCATCTCCATTTAAAAGATACATCCACATCTCCCCTCCCCAGCATTGTTCTGACCAAAATTTCAGATCCAGAAAGTAAGGCTACTAGAAAGGACATTGTCTTTGGCTTTAATGAATCTCTCATTTCTAAAGTGACTTGTTGGGAAAAAATATTAAAGGACTGCACTGTTCCATCTGCTCTACAATAGAGAACACTAAGGATTTTACTTTTTTTTTTCTTTTTTTTTTTAGATTCCTCTCAGCACACCATGTAATTCATCATATATGTAAAAAATAATATCCAAATCATGCATTCATTTAATTTCTTCCAGTGTGCTTGGGGAAAATTAATTCCCTGAAAAAGGCAGTCTCTACAGATGAAAAATAACATTATTGGGAAATGATGTGGCATAGTTAAGATGCCTTTTGAAATGATTTTTAACAAATAACAGTTTCTTTGAATTTCATAGGAGCAGAGATTATCAGATGTCAACCCCTCCTGGACCGTTTTAATGATGCATTCATGGATCTCAAGTCCTGTAAAGCTTTGCTTGACATTAAAATACGGACTTCTAAGGGCAGTTGGTTGCTGGTTGCCATTCAACAAATAATGATATCTTTTTATGAGAGACAGAACTGAAACAGTATAATGTGAGATGCATCTGAGGTTGAGGTGGGGAAGTAAGCTCAAATACACATGTACAATTCAAAATTTGGGTAGCAGAACAACTGATTCATAGTGCTCTCGAAAGGCCTATTCTTAAATTTACTGAAATGATTACTGGTTGACCCAAGTAGAGATACATTAAAAACTTGTATTAACTCCTGGCTTAAAAGTGCAGTGGAGTGCTTCCTTTATACTGCACAATAAGAAACTATTTTAAAATATTTCTCCAAGGTCAATGTCTGAACTTCCTGGTAGTAATTGGTTGCCCAGTTTTCCCTAATTCAAGCAAGAGAAGGAGTTAGCCAGCCTGGGGAGGGGGTGCCTCAGGGAAAGGAAAGAATCTGTGAATGCAATATTTTTAATCTTTTGATGTTTACAGAAGAATTTTGCTGCACAGGTCAGGAAAGGCAGTTATGGTTCCCATGGGAACTGTAACTAATTCTGCTTCATTATGTATTTGCATGCAAAACCTAAATGTGTTAAGGGATAGCATAGCTCTGGAACTGTAATTCCTATTTTGTAACCTTCTGTGTGTTAAAACCCTTCACCACAGTGTCACGTCAATATTTTAATTGTGCCCCTTAAAGAAAGTGATTAGCCACACACCTGCAACCCTCATATGTAACTTTGGAATTCAGGAAGGGAAATGGGCCATAAACGAACCATTCAGTGCTCAAATGTTCAGGTTACAGTTTACAAGTGACCCTAGAGAAGGAAGCTTCAGGTGTCTGGTGGCCACTTCAGTCATTATCAGTGAGATTTACATTGGCTTGTATAGTCTCAGAATGTACAGGTTTTTAACAAATGTTCAGTATTTCTGCAGGCTCTGCAATCAAGTATTACTTTAATAGGTTGGAAAGGCTCAAGAGTTCGGAAAGCAGTGCTGATGTACACGAGCTAATTGAATCTTTTAATATTTAAAACAAAAAGCAACATACTCTCAATTTTGTTATTTCTTACTGCACTTCAAGAAAAAAAAATGCAGATCCCATGACATGCATTTTCTGTGGAAGACTCTCTAGATACTTAAGTCTTAGAAAGTAAAAAGAAATAATGTTGCTTTGATACAGAAATCCAAAACATTTATCTTTAAGTGACAAGAATTAGTGAAGCCGAAAACGTACCAGAAAACAATCTTCCATTGAATCAAAGAATTTTAGTGCAACGGAGAACACAGATGGAGATATTCCCCACTTGTAGCCTGCTTGCCTCATCACCAGTAATTATAATGTTATTATTATGGTATAGTGAGTCTGTCTTGTTTGGTTTTTCTTTATTTTACTCTATGCTTCTTTCTTTCTTTTTTTTTTTTTTTTTTTTTGTGTGTATTCCTCATTTCTGCCTGTTTCCTCTGTTTCACACTTCCGTTTCTGGAAAGAAGCTGCCTTCATAGAAGCGTTGGACATCTCCATGTTTTAATTTTCTTTCAATATCAGGCTTGCATTCTTTTTCCTGTGGAGGCAAAAAAAGCCAGTGTGCTTAAGTTGACACTTTTCAGACATGAATGCTGTGGTCAAAATACACCTGGGATATGCAGGCAGTTAAAATCTTAATTGGAAATACATGCTTTGTTTTAGATAATCTCTCTTCTATGCTTCAGATCAAAACAAATGTTGCATGAGATATAACCATGTGCAGAAAAACTTGCTGTTTGAAAGAGAAATTTGAAACTTCTCCTGTTTACACCTTCAATTTCTGCTAACCAGAGTAAAGCTGTTGGGGGGGGGGACGGGGACGTGGAAAGCATTTATGAAAAGTTAGGGGCACAAAGGCATGGCTTTGGAAAGAAAGAATTGGCCTTAAATCTTCAGTTTATAAGAAGGACAGGTTTTTGTGTAATGTGCTTATTTTTATTTTTTTTTTTACCTTTCACCACATCAAGAGAAATTTCTACAAAGTGTAAAAACCTGAGTTTCAAAATTGCTTCTCAGTATTCTCAAACCAACCCACTTTCACTCTAGAGAGGATTAGAGAAAGGCCATCATGCAAATAGATGCACTTTGTGATTTATTTTTTGCTTGTCTGTTTTCTGTTTTATAGGAAGTGCATTAGTGAGGAATTAGTTCTGTCCACTTTGATTTAGGGTGCTGCACGAATATACATTTTAGGAGCTTAATACTGCTCCCAGTAGTTTATGGCTGCCACCTTAACAATTTCCTTATAAGGTGCAGTCCAAAATGGCAAGCAAATTGCTTTTGGTCTGCTAGTGCTCCAGAAATGTGATACAACAACATGATAGGCTTGATCTAAACTTTTTAAGATTGCAAAATAGGAAATTCTTAAATATGTCCTTCTATTACTATTTAATTGTGCCTTATTAAACTGGGAATGCCTTGAGGATGATGTGGATGTAATATTTAAAAACTTTAAGAATATTATTTGAAGTATCAAATGTAAACTTAAAACACTTCTAAAGTTGTTTAAGTTAGCAAGATTTCATTTACATGTTTAGTGCTGTACTTAAGTGTAGGTGTCTTAAATTTTTGCACCTTTGTGACATCTGTTTGAATGTAAGTTGCATCGGTGCGTGGCTGAGAATGAGAAGGGACTGCAGTAATGGAATGCTCCTAGCATGCATCCTGTTCAACAGTGATGGGTTATTGTTGAGTATTTTGCTTATTGTAGTTTATGTCAAACTTCGCTCCCATCAGCTTTTCCTTTTTTTCCCCCTTGTTTTATGCATTTCCACAGTTCCCTTATTACTTCTGTCTTACGCTGTTTCTTGTGCTCTGCCTTTTCACAGGCATAGAGTTAGCTTTTAGAAGCTTTATAAATTTTTGAGCATGTAGCACTGAGAATTTTTTATACTGAAATTTATAAGGGGAGTGGAGGCACTGTGTATGGACAGAAATATTTCACCTTGATAAAACTGGTGTTGGGTATCTTGTTAAGCAACTGAAAAAAAACCCAAAACATTAACATGTCTTGCTCAGGTTACCTGACCACATGCACTAACGTAAAAGGAGTCTGAGCTTCTGGCTTTAGCGTGAATAAGTACATGATTCTTTGCTGTTTAGTGAGCAAAGTTGGATTTGGCCAGTGAAGTAACTGTGTAAAGCGAAAGAAAGAATAATGTCATTCTGAATTTCTTTTGTAGCACAAAATGGGAAAGAAACAGAATGGCAAAGGTAAAAAAGTTGAAGAGGCGGAGCCTGAGGAATTTGTTGTGGAAAAAGTCCTGGACAGACGTGTTGTAAATGGAAAGGTGGAATACTACTTGAAGTGGAAAGGATTTACAGAGTAAGGCATGACCTGTTATTTTTCTCTGATAGAATGCTAAATATTAACCATTTATTTGAAATAACTGTGCAAAGAGGGGATTAGGATGATGGTGATATACTTTAAAGAGCAAGCAAAGGATGTCCGTAAATACATGTTCAAGTGGGGCAGCCAAGCTAGACTGACA
This sequence comes from Psilopsiagon aurifrons, assembly GCA_025447955.1. Lineage (NCBI taxonomy): Eukaryota > Metazoa > Chordata > Aves > Psittaciformes > Psittacidae > Psilopsiagon > Psilopsiagon aurifrons. The sequence goes on from JAOEHY010024095.1 coordinate 42,073, forward strand.
GTTGTTATACATGTAGTAGGATGAATGTTACTTCCAAGTAGGAAACTTTGCAGGGATTTAGGCTGTAGTCTGTTCTGAAATGAAGAATTTGAAGCAGACAGTTTATTATTTATTTCATTTTCTGAACTGCTCTCAAATTAGGTAAATTAGCATAAGGAATTCTGTGGCATTACTGCATTCATTAGGCATTCCCAAAAGGTATCTTTTGAGTTACTTTCACAGGACTTACGGAAGCACAGGAAAGCCTTTTTGAGTGAACTTAAAAATTGATTGTTTAAAGAAGGCACATAGCTGTGCCCCCTCCATCCCTCCCATGATACTTTCTGGCAGGCTGCTTTGCTAGCTGAAAAAAAAGGTGATGCACCTATCATTTGAACACAAGTAGTTATATGCAGTGGTATTACTGTTGTGTACCTCCCAGAGTGATCACATTGCAATAGCCTGCCTTCTAGCACCTGAAATTTGTGTAGTGGTAAGAGTAGAAATGCAAAACACAATGTGTTTTAGTATTTGAGGATCTTACTTTAAAAATACAGTTTGGTAACTGAAAATAATTTGTAGGCCAAACCCATGACAGGCATGCTGCTTGTGCAGTAGCACTGTGGCAATATTTGTGCATGAGGACTTCTGAAGAGGTGCTTAGTTGTTGCGGGGAACATCGACGCACTTCTTAAAATTCTAGTTAGTGAAATGCATGCTCACTGAAACATTTGCACTGCCCAGCTCTGGACATGGAACCTTTGTTCCCTCCTGTAGTCAGCTGAAGGAGGACGATAGTTCTAGGTTCAGCTGAGCTCAGTGCTTAGAGAGAGTTCTTTAGCCTATTATTCATGTATAGAAGCCTAGATATACGTACAGTGTTTGTGGTGAGTGTTGTGTACATTCTGTTCTCCGTAAGTCTTAGTGCTCATATCATGTAGCTTGTTTGCATGGGCAGTCTTTAGAGGAACCAGGGAAAGGAATCAATTTAAATGGACAGGTAAGTTTTGGTAGGGTGGGTATGGCTTGTGCTAACTCCTATGATCCCACTGGATTATGGGAGCTAAGAGACCTGCTTGTTCTGTATCTCCAGTTTAAGAACATCATTTGTCAACAGTAGCAGAGCATACTAATTTCTTTCATCAAATTTAGTACATGAAGGTTGCAAAAGATGGCAAGGTAAGCATTACGTTTAAAAACTTGCCTTACATAAAGAGAAAGTGAATTAACTTGCTTAAGGTGAGCCATTTGGCTAGTTTTAAGTTTTATTTCTTTCTATAGTTTTACATAACTTTGTATATGTTTCAGTGCTGACAACACATGGGAACCTGAAGAAAACTTAGATTGTCCAGAACTAATCGAAGCTTTTCTGAACTCTCAGAAAGCTGGTAAAGAAAAAACAGATGGTGCCAAAAGAAAATCCTTGTCAGATAGTGAATCTGATGATAGTAAATCAAAGAAAAAGCGTGATGCTGTAAGTATATGTTCATGTGCTAAGTTTTGTTTTTCCTGTGTCTCTTCCCTAACCCCTCCATCACCACCCCCCAAAAAAAATTCTGCTATCATTTTGAGAATGAGACCAATGGGTTTAAAACTGTAAAAATTGCACATTTGGAGCTGTGGTTTGAAAAGAGTAATCATTCTTGGTGGTTAATGAGACTGTCCAAAAGATGAGTAAAAGGTGATTGATTGACGTGATCACTCAAAAGTTCTTGTGTTGTCCCATGATGCTTCCTGAATAATTGAAACTAAGACTGGTGAAAAAATTAATGAATGATAGTAGGTGGTCATTCGTATTAGAGCAAAAGATTCATAAATGGAACAAAGATTAAGTTCTGGTTTTGCTTTCATATTTAGCATATGATTTTGAATAGGGGAGTGTCAAGATGCCAAATGTGAACATCAGGCAGTTGCCTTTTCTTAAAGGTTTTGGTTTCTCCTACACTTTAAATGAACAAGCAGCATGACAAATTTAGTGCTGACAAGTACAAAAGAATGCAAACACAGTAATGTGTTCAATAGTTTGTGTTTTTCTCTGTAAACTAGCAGTTTGAAAGAAAACTGGTTGGCAGTGTCAGTGGTTTACTGAAGATGGCTGTTGGATGTGTGATTGCTGTCAAAAAGGTTTGAAGGTATCAGAAGGAATAGTTCATTAGTACAGAGTATTTTAGTTTCTGTATAAAGTCAGTTGCGTGGCTTTATCTGGTGCAGTAGTAGTCACTGTCTCAAAAAGGATATTGTGAACCTAGAGGAACTAATACAGGAAATAGTCATGATATTTCTTGCCACTGATGTGATCTCAGTGAGCCAAGAACAATTGAGATATTCCCCAAGGGTGCAGTTTCACAGTTGGCTTAAGCCGTCACAAGCCTGTTGTTTTGCTGAAAATGATGTGGGTTTCCCTCTTCCAGGAGTGCATTTCTGCTTTGCTCCTTTTGTTACTTTTACAGGCCATGCCTGTGTTTTTTTATCTGCTATAATGGGTTTAGACCAATTGTTTCATCTACTGAGTTTTCAGAAATAAATGCTAGATACATTTCTGAAAGGTTCTTCGTTACTGCTCTACATCTGGATGATTTGGCCTGAAGATCAGTCATGAAAAAATAAAATTGATGTAATCTTCAGACTTTAATATGTAATTACAGCTTTTATAATTATGCAAGGCTTTTTTTTTTCTTTTGTTCTGATGTACACACATATATGCATGTAAGAGAATGTATTTAGCGCTAATGCTTGAGTAGAATTTCATCTTAAATGAGATACTGATGTTGTAACTTACTTGATAGGTTGATAAACCAAGAGGATTTGCAAGGGGTCTTGATCCTGAGCGAATAATTGGGGCTACAGATAGCAGTGGAGAGCTTATGTTCCTCATGAAATGGTAAGTCTTAGATCCACAATTGTCCGTGTTAAGAGAGGGCAGGCTGTTGCACTTAGGCTAATCGGGCAACTTCATTTCAGGAGTAAGACAGAGGAACGGGTGGTCTGCTTATTATCCTTGGATTCTTAGAAAAGCAAGGCTTCCTGTAATCACTTAGTACTTAATCCCTCTTCCTTCAAAATCCAAAATAACTTTAGTTTCTGTTGCTTCTGTTTTATGGAAGTAGAAATTGAAAAGGTAAATCCTGATAAAATACGGAAAAACTGGCATTTGTATGGAAAAGCTGGATCTTGGTAATGGTTTTGCTGAGTGAAGGGCAGGGAAGAATCCTGCTTTACACATTCCACTAAGCAGGAGTCAGCTGCTGGATAGCCAGCGTTTCACTTGCTGTAGTGCCAGCTGTTCTGCATGCATCTAAGTGGAACTGGAAGCAGCTGGTGGAGGAAGCTGAGGATGAGATGAAGAATAAACAATATGGAGGAGAGGTTTATTGTTATGGGCTAGAAATAGGGGAAAGTGATGGAGGGAGTTTGTGTTGTTGGGAGGGTAGGTCAAGACCAGCTTCACTACCTACAGTGTTGACAGAAAGATTTCTTGCCTAGTAAAACAAGTATAAGGAAATCATCACTGTTTTTCCAGTGTTGAGAATACAAGAGATTGAATTGACATTTACTGGGGTTTTGATGTCATATGGTGGTGGGATGAGAACGATAGCTTTCCACAGCCTTTGAGAAGGGCAGAATTTTCTGAATGGAGTCAGACTGAGTGGTCTTCAGAGAAATTATTTGTCATGTGATGTGCCCTGACTGCTGAAGATTAGTGCTTTGGAAGATTCTGTCTCCCTAAATTATATGTTAAACTCTGAAGCAATGCAAAGCATAGAATATGATATGACAGTTTGGACTTTTGTAGTGATAATTGGCAAAAATGAAAGAGTTAGTTCAGTTGCAGTTCATTAGTTTTTCATAATTGATAGTAGGCAAAAAACATAGATATAAATATGTTTGCACAAAACTGGCTTGTGAAGGCAACATACCCTTCAAAATGGACTGTGAAGCATGTCAGACTGGAAAGTGTATTGTCCCAAGACAGCATCAAGAAAAGCAGTGTGAAGTACAGGAAGTGACTTGCATAAAGAGTAAACAGAATTTGAACGCAAGTGCCCCATCTTAAGACTGATGCTACTGAGTTTTAGAAGTTTTACTTTGAAGTTGTGATTATATGTTAAAAAAAAAATCATCAAAGTTGTTGTTTCATTATACATTGCAATTGGTAACTGTATAAATGGTTCACTTTGAGTAGCGTTTTCCTCTAAACCAGGAAAAAATACAGGAAGGGAAGGAAGATGCAGCTGTGAAACCTTAGCATGGAACATTAGCGTGGAAACACTTGGTATACTGAAACCTGACCTTTTCAGAACCTATGACCTATCAAAAGCTGCTGTATTTACTGACTTACGATTATGCATTTTCTTAAATCCCATTCTCTTCTACATCAGGAAAGACTCTGATGAGGCAGATCTGGTGCTGGCCAAAGAAGCTAACGTGAAGTGTCCTCAGATCGTAATCGCTTTTTATGAAGAGCGACTAACTTGGCATTCATGCCCAGAAGATGAAGCACAATAATTAGTTGCATTGCTTTTTTATATATATGAATATTAAACCTGGAAATTTGATTTATTAGCAATGTGAGAAACATACGTTCTAACAAGAATCAAATTTGATATTTTTTTGAAGTAGTATGTTTTGCATCAACAGCAAGTAAATAAAAGCTTTCTGCGACTTGTTTCATTTATCACAAGAGAGCATTTGATACTACTACTTCCTCCATATTAGGTAAAAGCTTTTATAAAACATTCATAAACTTCCATAGTTATTAAAGAATCATAATGAATGTTCAAACTCACAGATGTTTTTGTAGTCTTCTATACTATTGATGTGCATGTATCTCCTTTGCCCAGACCTAGCCCTTTAAAACTGTAGAATCATTCTTTTTAGTATTTGGGATCACCTGGTCTCAAGAAGACCAGGTGAAAACTAACTTTGTAGTAATTTGAATGTTATCAGACTGTATATTGTTTACTTTATTGTAAATACTGGTGAACAGTGGTCAATAAAATAGTTTTATATTCTTCCTTTATACTGATAGGCTGTGACTCTTTTGAAGCGGTATGATATTTCTGAACTTTTGATATGTTAGGCTCTCAATTTGTAATATATTTAACTGTAAATTGTTTTTTTTGGGGAGTAGATCAATTCATGGATATTGCCTGTTGCTACTCTGTAGTCACAATACTGGACAAATACCAGGCTTTGGTTCTTTGTGTTTTTTCAGTGAATAATGCCTGAGACATAGTGGTTTTTCCAGTCAGGAAGGGCTTGTGAAGTGAATGTGCTTTGAGTACATGTTTTAAGTCACAGATAGCAAACATACTGCTTAGTTATGGCTGTTGATTCATAAGCCTGAGTGGCTTGTGCAGGTATACCGGGAAATACTTAACGTGTTGATAGTATCGGCTTTGCTTTAGTTTCAGTGTTAATACCAGGCTATAGTGTAGCTAGTGGTGGTTTGGATGGAATTATTCTTCAGGGGATAGCCTGAAGAGTACTTGCATAGCTGTCTTTAAAAGGGAATATTTTAATGAAGTTACTTAAGTCATATGCTTTAAACAAAAGGCTTTGTTTCTACTTCAGATTGAATTTCAAAATGAGTCTATAATCAGCTGCTTGGAGAAATGCCTTCAGAAGGGCAGAAATAAAGGGTGGGGACTCAGGAGGGAAGGAAGTTGACCTTTTCCATTCTTTATCCATCTGCCATTCCTCTCTTCACTTGTTTTCATTTAAAACACCTTCTTTTTGTGTTTTGACTGCAGTGGTATAGTTTGTCTTGATTTGTGCCTCTCCATACGTCAATGGCCAAGCTTATTTCAGAAATACCCTTTATCTAAAGTTTTGACTAAAAAAAAGTAGCTTGTAATATGCTATTGTCAGTGTCACAGGATCACAGAATGGTTTGGGTTGGAAAGGACATCAAACTCATCCAGTTCCAACCCCTCTGCCATGGGCAGGGACATCTTCCACTAGACCAGGTTGCTCTAAACCCTGTCCAATGTGGCCTTGAACACTGCCAGGGATGGGACAGCCAAGAACTGCTCTGGACAACCTGTGCCATCCTCATAGTAAAGAAAGTCTTCCCTACATCCAATCTAAACCTCCCCTCTTTCAGTTTAAAGCTGTTTCCTCATGTCCTATCCCAACGTGCCCTTGTAAAAAGCCTCTCCAGCTTTCTTGTAGGCTGCTTTTAGGCACTGGAAGGCTGCTGTAAGATCTTCCCAGAACTGCCTTCAGGCTGAACAAGCCCAGCTCTCATTCTTCGCAGGAGAGGTGTTCCAGCCCTCTGATCATCTTTGTGACCCTCTGGACTTGCAGAGTCCTAGGTGAGATAGTCAAGTTTGCCCAGCTGTTTCCTTAAAAGGGTAAAAGAAGATGGGGGTTCCTGGAAACCCTCCTGAGGAGTGAGTGAAGGAATTTAGTCTGTGCTAGATGTTCTTTTGATACTGTTTAACAAATCATTGCTATAACAGTTTGTCCTCACATAGTTTAAAAAGGATTTATATTGTGAATCAAAGTATGTCACTGTAAAACAACTACAGTTGAACGCTGCAGTGGCTAAACGGATGCTAAGTTACCTTTTTTTTGTGTAGCTGCTTTGTCATGTCATCATTTTTATTATCACTGAGTTTTGGCAGAATTCAGTTGCTGTTTGTGGCTCTAGGAAAGATCTGATATTCCTGTTAGTGTGGGGGTTCGCTTGTATCAGGTAATGCTAATTTCAGAGCTTAGCCTGTTCCTTAAATTAATTACCCCAACATATGTGTTAAATCATTTGCAGAGTTAGGATTTAATTCTTTCAGGCCTATAATAGGAATATTGATGCACCTGGTATATAGGATTTGGAAATCCTTGGGTTTTAACCAGTAGCTTGAGAAATAACACTGGCTAAACAAGAATTCCAAAGCAGCTTGTTTATTTTCCTGCTTGCTGCTTCCTCTATGAAGTGCATTTTAAGGAGTTTAAAACTTATTCTTGGTTTGCGTTTTGTCACGTTTGCAGTTTCTATATACTTTTTTGGTTTAAGTGTGGATATCAAGTTTATATGAAGTTGCTGATTTGAAGTGATAGAGGTGAACCAGTTGATTTAAATTACCGTTTTTTGTAAGTGGTAGACATAGAGGTTTTTCTTGGAAGCTTGATCCTCGATTTGTAACCCTTAAAAATATAGAATTGTGACAAGGTACAGCTTTTACATTACATAGGTTCTTCCCTCTGGCGCTCTGTAAAAATGCACTGTATTCACATTTAATTTTACAGCTTGTTAGACAATTAATTACAGTTCCAAATTTTTACACTATGGTGGTAGAAATGCTGACTGGTATTTGTTTCCTTTTTTGTCTTCCTCACTTTGTGTCAAGCTGCATTTTGATAGTAATGAAATGCAACACTTTAAAATTACAAGTTCTGTAAGATTATGCTGAATGTGCTGCATACATATGCAAGAAGTTAACAAATGTTATTAATTTAAAATTAACTAATTAAATAAATGAGATATCTTCTGTAGTTAGTGACTTGTGCAGCGGTTTCTGGTCCTTTCTTACACAAAACCAGGTTGGTTTCAGGCTGTCATTTCATGATCACTCTCTGTTGATGCTGCTGACCCAAAAAAACCCCAAACTAGTTGTGCTTGCTCCAGTACATTACATTCCTCACCCTGGCTGAGAAGACTACTCTGGAGTTTAATATAACCAGGTATAGTGCTAGGTGATGCAAAATTCTAACCATGATCAGTTATGGCATCATCCTCTCACAGCCTGGCTCTTCTTTGTGAGGGGAAGAATAAAACTCATAATTTGATCATTAGTATTGCATTAATTGCAGATTAAAGAGCACTTGTTGGTAAATGGAATAAAACATACATTCTTTGTAACTGAAAAAAAGAGCTATCAGTACTGCAAGTGAATATTATCAGTTCAGCACAAAGATCTATGTGCTTCATAGTAATTCTAGATTTGTGGTCCAGTTCTCTTTAAAACTGTTGGACAATTCCTTCACAGCAGATTATAGCACATTTAGGACTCGACATATGTTGCTATCATTTCAAGTGTAACTGCAAGTACATTTTTCCTTCAACTTTAAATTATTAATCCCAGTTACTTGCCTGAATTGGGCTCCTGCACTGTAAAAGATGTCCTTTCTCGTTCTAAGAGCATTCTCCAGCATCCTGAGCTTTTTTGTTGCCATTGGTGTCCTTCACTTTCTGTTTGGAACTTCGTTTCGAAATGCCACCTTTCATTCAAGTTTTGAATTTAAGCTGCCTATGTTAAGACACATCTACTCTGCTGACAGAGGCCTCCAAACTTGGACTATCAGCCAAGCCAGATGCCTTCAAATCTGTTTCTGAGATGCCTCCCCCAAAAAGGGACTTGCTGCACCTTACAAGCTGAAGTGCAGTACCATGGAAATGTGGCACTGGTTCCTGGACCAAAACATTGCAGGGTCAACTGGAGCCGTATTTTTCCCTATACATTTACGAAACTAGTCTTCTCTAGAACAAGTTGTGCTTTGTTTTGCAGAGCAAATGTGCTGACTTGCTGTTTGTGGGGTTTATCTGCCTCAGATGTGTGCTGTTCACAGGCAGTTTCTGCCCCATAGTGTTTTGCTGTTCTCTGGGCTTTTAGTTGTGACAACACTTGAGAAGGGTGTGAAAGTGGTAGTATCCTCATGTCAGCAGCACCTGAAAAAAGCTTCACTGCTGCTCTGCTGCTGCTTCCTAGTGGGAAAATCCCAGCAGTCAGTTTGGGTAACATCAGATCCTTTGGATGTTCAAATGGAAAACTTTCATGTCTCAAAAACCTTTTAGGGACTGATGTAAGCACTCTGGGCTCTCATTTCAAATAAACGATAGATGGTTTAATAAAAGAATAAGCATGTGTGTTCCGTTCCCCCCCCCCAATAAAAAAACTCACCAAATTATACCAAGCAAATTTGGAGCACTTCTTCCAGAGAAAGTCTTAGGCCGTTCAATTGGTTCAGCCACGTGCTGCAAGCGGGAATGGTGCTTTTTGTCTCCTTGTGAACTGCTGTGGGATTTATTAGTGTGATGAGAGAATTGGATATGATTCCCAGGGCTCCAGATGGTACTTGCCAGATGGGAGCTTGTATTCTTGCTTCTAAAGATGGTATGGTGTTTGAGAAAAAAAAGTAACCTTTTGTGATGTATTTTCTTACTTGGTAGTGGTTTTAGTAAATGGTTAAGTACTTCCATTCATTGCAGTGCATGCAAAATGATTTTAATTTGGAGAAAAGATGGCCCTTCTGGATGTGGTATTTGATGGCAGGGTTTGATTTGTTCCTTGATTGAATGTGTGCATCCTGCAGATTTCCTACACCAGCCAAGGCAGCATTGGCTTCCCCATCTGAGTCCTCCTTCCCCAAAATAGTTTTCTTATTCAGGTGCACTGCTCTGCACAGGGTTCCCATTTGAAATCTATGTATTACTGCTTCAGAATCTTTGTCAAAACACGCTGGGCTTTGTTGCCTGACTTTTTGTAAGCAGGGTCGTTAGTGACAAGGTGTCACTAGGAAGGTCTGTATGAACAAAAAGCTTGTTAAAGACACAGTAAATCACAGAGTCCTTTAGGTTTGAAATGTCTCTTAATGAGTCCAACCATTAACCAGAACTGCCAAGTCTACCACTAAAGCACATCCATACGCACCACATCTACACACCTTTTAAATACCTTCAAGGGATGGAACTCAACCGCATACCTGGACAGCCTGTTCCAATGCTTGACAGCCCTTTTGGTAAAGGATTTTTTCCTAATGTCCAGTCTAAACCACCCCTGGCACAGCTTGAGGCCATTTCTTCTCATCCTGTTGCTTGTTACTTGGGAAAAGAGAGTGACACCTACCTCACTACAACCTCCTTTCAAGTAGATGTCAAGAGTGAGAAGTTTCCCCTTCAGCCTCCTTCTCTCCAGACTTAAACCACTCCTGGCTCATACTTAGCTGGCTGCTGTGATGATGTATATAGAGGCAGCTGGTCACAGACGTAACAGGCATGTTGAAGCAAACTGATGCTCTGCATGAACATTTATCATACTGGAAAATTGCTTTTCAGGCATAAGTTCTGAAATTGTTTCTCAGTGTTTCTACCTGAAGGGAGAACAGTTGGGAAGAGCAGTCTCACAGGAGCACACATTTGCAACTATGACAGTGGCAGAATGATTAGAAGCTCCTGTTCCTGGCTGTGAAGACTGCCCTTTCTATAAAAGGACCATGGGTACAGGGCTGACATTGGGGCCCATGACTGGACACGCCAGCCTGTGCCAAAGGATACCAGTCCTTTGTCTGGCAGAGCAAAACTCGTCAGTATT
>JAOEHY010024097.1:0-20337 GCA_025447955.1 Psilopsiagon aurifrons
AAGTCCAAAGGAAAAAAAAAAAACAACACAGCTCCACACCGGCTACCAAGAAGGAGAAAAATGACTGCTACTGCCGAGCCCAGGACAGATGACCAGTTCAACCTTAACTCTAATTCAAGAGATTTGTAATAAAATGCCACTTAATTAATTGTGATATTTGGATGTATTTGTTTGTATTAACTGTATTCTGAAAGACACAGGGAATATGAGGAGGTGATTATCCATCTTTATTACAAATATGTACAGCAAGTCACTGGAGGTATGCTGATACCTGGCTATGCAAACTGCAATGATGCTTAAAATTTATTTAGTACTCTTTTTCCTATCACTGGAGACACATTTCTCATTCTGCAGTTCTTTTATACACAGATTGGTAGCCTGTTGTTCATAGTGTTCACTTTCCTTTCTTTTTAGCTGTTCAAACATTAATTTATGTGATTTTGCAACACTTTAATTGATCGATATCAGCAAACCCTTGTCCTCAGCTCTGGCCTGGGTGATGCTGCAATATCTGCACAGTCTGAACATGCTCAGGATGTGTGTTCACCTGGCTTCTCAGTGAGTTATTCAGGATGCCAACCCAAAATACTGTCAGTGTGCTGATCATGTAGAGCCATCCCCTGAATGCACATTTCACCTCATTTTATAAGCACCAATGTGGTAGGTTGACCTGCACTGGCTGACAGGTGCCCACCAAGCTGTTCTTCTCAGTCCTCCTTAGCAAGACAGGAGGAGAAAATAAGATGAAAAGCTCATGAATCAGATGAAGACAGGGAGATCATTCACCAGTTACTGTCATGGGGAAAACCAGACTGAAATTGGAGAAACTGAATTTATTGTTAGTTAACAACAGAGTAGGCTAAAAAAACCCCTCATAATCTTTGATTCCTCCCACTTTTCCAGGCTTAACTTCATTCCTGAGTTCTCTAATTCTTCCTTTTAGCTGGTGCAGAGGGATAGGGGTTGTGGTCAGTTTATAACACTTTGTATCTGCAGCTCTCTTCCTCACAGTGTTCCTCTGTGTCCTTCCCACAGATACAGTCCTTCACAAACTTCCTGTGCCTCCCACAGGCTGCTATTCTTTAGGAATCGATCTAGCATGGGTGTTTTCCATGGAGTGCAGCCCTTCAGGAATGGACTGCTCTAGCATGGACCTTCCACAGGCCACAGATCCTGCCAGAAAACCTCCTCTTGCATGGGCTTTCCATGTGATGCAGGTTTCTTTGCAGCACATCCATCTGCAACAGTGCCTGTGAAGTTCATTATGTGCTGCAGTGCAGATTCTGCTCCACCATGGTTTTTCCATGGGATGCAGGGAATTTCTGTTCCTGTGTATAGTGCACACCCTCTCTCTCTTTCTTCACTAGTCTTGGTATCTGCATAATTGTTTTGTTCAAATTTTTTCACTTCTGCTGTGCAGTGGTTTGGTTTTTGTTTTTTTTTTTTTTGCCCCATTCTAATGAATTACTGATGGGCTCAATTTTGAAAAATGGTAGGTCTTAGACCTGACTAGAACATGTTCTGGCATGAGGGTAGCTCCTGGTCTCTTATCAGAGAAATGACCTGTCTGAAGCTACCCCTGCAGTCCCCTGCTACCATAAAACATGCCCACATAAACACAATACTACCAATCATCTAAGTAGTGCAGGATTCTTAGTTTGATATACCTTTTTTCTGACATTATTGCTATGTGAGGATGAAGATTAGAGTCTGAGGTGAGGGCAAAAGATGCTGTGATATCAATGTCACCAAGGAAGTCTAAATTGAAATATGACCTTAAAGTAAAACTCTGATAACAGTGAAGAACAATTCCAGATTTATTGGATTTTTTTCTACATGTTGCCATAAACAACCTTTTCTATGCTACTGTAGGCCATTTAAATTCTCAAGTATAGCTTTTTAGCAATGCTTGATCATACAATTCCTGTGAAATTCTAGCCTTTTAAATAAATGCTCATGAAATCAAGAAGGGAAGATGGAAACTTGTCAGAAACACAAAACAATATTAATGTCGAATTATATCAAGCTGCTGAAAGTCAAAACAAGTAGAGTGAATCACCACATCTGTAGGAGCTACTATGATGTCAAATATGTGCTAGTCAATTATGTGTTTGTTGTGGTTTGACCCAAGTGGAAATCTAAATACCATGCAGCTGCTCACTCACTTCTCCTCTCCCCACTCCATGGGCAGGATAGGGAGAAGAATTGGAAGAAGGGAAAACCCATGAGTTAAAACCAGTTTAATAATTGAAATTAGGCAAAATAATAATAATAGGGAAAAAGAAGAAGGAGTAAAATTCAGGAAATAAAAGTGATGCACAATACAATTTTCACCCACCCCCTCATCAATACTCAGGCTGTCCCCAACCAGTGATTGTCCTTTTCCGGCCAACTCCTCCCAGCGTATACTGATCATGATGTTATCTATGGCATGGAATACCCCCTTGGCTAGTTTGGGCCAACTGTCTTGGCTATGCTCCCTCCCAGCTGCTTGTGTCGCTCCTCACTGGCAAATCATGAGATACTGAAAAGTCCTTGATCAGGGTGATACTGAGAACAAAAAAGACATTGGTGTGTTATCAGCATTTTTCTCAAACTAAAGCCAAAACACAGCCCTGCACCAGCCATTAGGAAGAAAATTAACTCTCTTCTAGCTGAAACCAGGATATTAAGAATCAAACAATAAAAATGTCAGATATCAGAATCTTTATACGGATTATGAAAAAAGTACAGCTAGCAGCATTTTTACAACAATTTCAAGGTATTGTCATATAATGTAATTGGAAATTTTGCATTATATGGAGTACATCAGTGAATCTTATATGCTTTGAAATTATCTTAGATCAATGCAAAAGAATACTGATATGCTAATGCTTCTGTATCTCAATTATGAAAAAAATTGTGAATAATATTTAACAGACTATTCAACCATCTTTCATGTCCCAGATGTTTTTATTTTTTTCTAACATAGTTATTTTTTGTCCCTTATGGGAAGAATAAAAGTTATTTGTAACTTAATTTGCCTTTAACACCATAATATGCAATATGGACAAAAGCTCCAAGCCTTAAAAACATTGTACATCCCTCATTCTGTGGAAGAATCTATCTGAAAATCAAACTGCAAGAACTTTTTAAAACTTGTAGTACAAATCTAATGCAGATTTGGTAGAAAAGTCCTCTACGTATTAGATTTTGCTAATTAGGTTCTGTTCTGTGATACAACTTTACCTTTAGTTAATCTTAAACAGGGGAAGTTCAGGTTAGATATAAAGAAGAAGTTCTTTACTTGGAAGGTGGTGAGGCACTGGAACAGGCTGTCTAAAGAAGTGGTAAATGCTGCATTTCTGGCAGTGTTCAGGGCCTGGCTGGATAGAGTCTTGGCTGACATGGTCTAGTGTGAGGTGTCCCTGCTCATGGCAGTGAGATTGGAACTAGATGATCTTACGGTCTTTTCCAACCAAAACCATTTTATAATTCTATGAATCAATCATTCTCTTAAGCAAACCCACTTAGTACTGAAGAAAAATATAAACATTCAGAGATTGTACTTATAACATTTCTGTGACATAGAACCTTAAGCCTTTTAAAAATAATATCTATTTTTACTAGTGTTTCCTTCTTTTGATGGCTTACTACAGAAAGAATTGCACAGGAAAACTTTTTATTGAGCCCTTAATTCAGCCAAGTGGCAATTTTTGTACATTACAGTTCAAACAAACAAAACCAGAAACCTCACTAAAGGGCTATAAAAAGTACTAAGGATAGCATCCTGCTGGAAAGCTACTCTCAGGTAAGCACTAAAATCTTTTGGGTATAGAAAGATAGGTACGCATTAATGGGTTGGTCACAAGAAAGAAAAGCAAACTGCAAGTGCTGAGGAAGTGCTATTGTACATGCATATACTTTACAGGATCCTTCATTGCTTGCAAATACCTCTTTCTGACCACTTCTATAACTTTGATTTAAAGTGAGATGGACGTAAAGTCTATACTAACTTAGACTTTGTTATCTCTGTTTGCTTAGTCTACATTTCTCTTGAAGCTAGCAGGTTTTTGGGTTTGGTTTTTTTTTTTTTTCCCCCTGCCTATTACTTTTTCCTAACGGTGGGTTCTTTTGATTTAGCTTAATTGTCACTTGATGGCTGTCTCTATGTGACAGGCTGGAAACACTGTTTCTGCTTTCTTTTAACTTGTTAAATGTCACCCCCACAGATCACTGTCATCTTTGTTTGCTAACATAGTATGTGACATCTGAAAGGAGATACCCATAAAATTCACAGTTAAGTGTTCATTTTAGCATTCTTCTCACTTACATAATCCTGTGCCATATTTAGTATTTCCTGTGACTGATCATGAACTACATATTATAGTACCAAAAAAGGAGAGGAAAGATAGACCTAAATCCAGATACTTTTACTGTGTTTTTAAGCCTAGAAATGGTGACTAAGAAAAATGAATCAATAAGCTTAGAATCACGATATGAGTAATTGTCCTGGGTTCAGCAGTAGCAGTAATTTTTCTCCTTCTTAATAGCTAGTGCAGTGTTGTACTTTTGACTTTCAGCCTGGAAACAGCACTGATAACACTGATGTTTTTAGTTACTGCTTAGGATGTTTAGTCTGACCAAGGATTTTCTGAATCTCATTCTCTGCCAGGGAGGAGGGTAAGCCAGGAGGAACCAGAGACAGGACACCTGACCCAAACTGGCCAAAGAGGTATTCCATACCACAGCACATCATGCCCAGGGTGTAAAAACTAAGGGCAGGGACCCGGAAGAAGGGGGTTCATGGCTGGGTCAGCCTTGGTATCGGGTGGTGAGCGGTTGTATTCTATTCCCTTGTATTTCCCTTGTCATTATTATTATTACTGGTAGCAGTAGTGGGTTTGTGTTATACCTTAATTACTGGACTGTTCCCATCTCAACCTGTAGGAGTTGCATTCTTTCGATTCTCCTCCCCATCCCTCCAGAAGCGAAGGGAAGACAGAGTGGGGCAGTGAGTGAGCAAACTGCATGAATTACGGCTTAAACCACAACAGTAATCCATTTGTCCTATGGAAAATATTTGTTATTGTCTTTCTAAAAATAGACTGCAGTATTTTGAGTTTCCTTTTAGGAATCATTTTGGTTGTAGCTCTCTTTACACCAAACTATTACTTCCAAATTCCTACTTTACATTTAATAACAACTGTTTTATTACAATATAATAATGCTGGCATCTCTTTGATTGGATATTTTGTGTATGTGGATCCCATTCTGATGTAAATAGTGGGTTACTGTAAAGTTTTTCTGTGGAAGAAAATGGGGAGGGTAATCTGAATTTCTTTCTAAATAGCATTAAATCTGTAAACATTGTCCTTAAGTTGGATAAGTGGCCAAAGAAACATTTATTGATATTTAAATAATATACTCTGATATCACACTTTATGTAGAATAAATGTACACTATATACATACCTTAACGTACCATCGTGCCACTGCTGTATAGTCACCAAGTCTGCCTGCCATTGTGTGTTCACCTCAGCCACAGTGATTTCTTTCCTATTATTTTGATATTCAAAAAGAATAAAAAAAAAAAAAAAGAAAATTGCCCTTAATGATTATCACAGTAATCCAGAGGTTAATCCAGGGACTCAAAAAATGCTCCCTGAATTTTGATTCAAAGCTCTTTCAACTTTTGGATAAGACTATAGCAGCATAAGATTGGAAGTAAGAGAAAGCAAGAAACTGTATGACTAAAACATTTGCTAAGATGTTATTCAGGTATTAAATCCAGATTTTTTTCTTGCTTATTCATTAATCATAATTAATAAAAAAAAAAAAAAAAAAAGAAGTAGCAAGCACCAGTATCCATCTATTCCATTCTTATAAACTCTCCAAGGAACAGTTAGGTACAATCTTTTCTGTGTGTTAAATGAAGTTAGATGTTAAGGCTGTTCTAATGCCCTAGCTATTAATCAGAGTAGTACAGGTCACCTGACTATAGGTTAGTCCATTAAGTTCATGAGATCATTGGACATAGTTTATTGCTTAGAAGTTTCAGTGAAGAGATAATTCATTATTGTCACCTGAGCTATGATTAATTACTGATGACTTTTAGGACTGTTAAATACTTGCCTTCACTAATGTAAAAGAATATACTATGAAATAATAATGAAATTCATTTAATACTATGAGAATGTTTCTACAAAGCTCTGGAGGAAAATCTGCAGAAAGTGTGTCTCTTATTATGCAGATACCATTGAGAGTGCTTCTGAGCTTCCCAGCCTTCTGGAGACACAGAAAGAAACACAGATGGTAACTGCATTCACTTTGGTGCTGGGCTACAGCCTAAAAAATTCTATGTGCCAACCACTGCTTGGTATCTGTTGACCTTCTTAACTTTCAGAATGAGGAAATAATAAAATCATGGTTAGCACCATGACAAGAGTTGTCACTACAAATTTCAATCCTAAATTAAGACTGATGAAATTTCCTGTCTCTGTTCCATGTTCCAGACATTTAGTCTCAGTAAGCCTCCTTGGTGATATGTGTGAATGTGAATGAAATGTTTTCAAGATATACAAAGAATAGACTAATGTGAAAATGATACAAGTGTGGTAAGATAATTCATCTTAGCATCTTTGTATTTGGATAGTCTTGTGTTGGCACAGATTGGCTTAAAATGAGTAATAATCCTCAAAGGTATGGTGTATTTAAAAGCCTATGTGGAGTACTGTATTTTTGTTTCTGTGTCAAGTATAAAGTTAATAATTCAAACAATAATAATTTCATTTATGGAGGCTTATTTTAAACTTGAGTCTTAAGACATTTCAGGGTAGATGCATATAATCTAGTAACTATAGAAATAAAATACTCTACATTCTAGTTTTCTTTCCCTTTAGACAGGGTGGGAAATCCACACAGAATTATTTTCCTGTTAACACGGATTAGAAAGAAATGGCTTTTAAAGATTTGAAATTTTCTGTTTCTGCTGTCTGCATTTCACTTGTGCTGCCCACCCCAGCATAGATGGACTGTAGCTCCTGCAGGGAAGATTCCAAGGAAAGTTACCATTGCTCTATGACATCTACTGTAGTGAAAGGAGTTTTTAATAAGCTGATCTTTTTCTTAGAAGTTCAAAAATATCATATTTTTAAGGAATATTTACTTGTTGTTTTGTCTGCTTATCAACACACAGTGTGAGCTTTTGAATATTAGTGGAAATGTAAAGAGAGAAGAAAAACAGAGCATTAACCTGCTCTGTGGTTCTTGTTGATTAAAAGGCATTCAGCGATTTGAACTAAAAATCCGTTACTGATATTCTTGAAGTATGTATACTTCTCAGTTTTATATGGTCGGTTTAGGTTACCTTATGTTTGCCTGCATCTCATTTGCACCCACTCATGTACTTCAACACTGACAGCAGGACTGTTTTTTTCGAAATAGCATGCAACTTTCTGCTTTTGAAAACCATGAAGAGAAATATATTAATCTTACTGGGAAAAATACATAGTTTTCTATAATGAGTAGTAGTTGTCATCAATACAATATATTTAGTGGTGAGGCACTACCCGTTTTTATTTTAGAAATGTATGCTGGGAATTAGAGAGTATTCAGAAAATCTGGCTGCAGTCTGGAAATCCATGTAGATAGAAATAAATTATGTTCAACAAAATACACATTCTTATGGATAAATGCTACTGATGCTAAATTTACCCATGGTCACTGAATTAATGATGTGGCTTTTCTCTGTTGTGTGTCTCTGCAATAATAGTAACATTTAAGATACCATTTTTGAAGGAGTGTCAAGTACACTTAAAAAACAGCAACTCTGTGGGGTTTGGTCCATTTTTATTAGATCATTCATTACCTGTTTTCACTGAAAGCTATAGATATGGTGCATAAAATAGTAATTATTCTTAAACTTAAAATGATCTTGCAAGCACAGTGAAAGTAGGCAGAAGGAGGCATGGGACTGCTTAATTCCAGACACTGCCTACAGTCCCACTCATAATGCCTCACCCACTGATAATTTCCATGCAGTGTTGTTCTGTATTTAAGGTTCTGTCTGTCTTAATTGTCAGTGTGATATCATGAAATATATTTCTGGGGAGGTGATTAAATAGTAAATGATGAGGTATGTCTACAGAAAACTAAGCAGCAAAAAAGAGAATTGTCAACTTATAAAAGTACTTTTCCTCCCTTTGTTTAATAGATTTTTTCTCACTTCTTTCATGCAGAGGGCACTTAACTGCAGCTGTCAAGGGTTACATTCAAAGCCTGCTTAGGGACCTATTGATAGGGTGTCCTGCACAGATTCCACAGGCAGATGAATTACAAAATCTTACCCCAAAATTTTAACTTTTGAGAAGAATGATTATAAGTTTTGCAACATAATAAATAAAAATGAAACTTTAATTGTAGAATTTCTTCTTTCCCTCTTGGTGAGAAATTTCTCCTATGCAGTTTCCAACAACTTTACAAAGACTCCATTTATTACATAAATAATACATAATAAACATTTTTTGTTCTATAAATGCTCCTGTGTAGGCATAATAGTTCTTGTGCACGGACCCGTTTTCTGAAAGTTTCTCATATCTCCTTCACTAAATCTTGAAGTCTATTCAGTGTTTTTAACTGCATTTGCAGCTTAAAAGCACATGGACATACATAAATTTTCAGTAATTGCCAAGTGAAAAAAAACTTGCTTATGATTCTTTAATTACATTTATTTTACTGTATTAATGTTAATCAATTCTAATGTTCATTGATTTAAGGAATCATTGGGAGGTTTAAAATTATTTTTTCCCTTCCTCTTTGATTACTGCCTTCACTTCTGAACTTTTAATTATCTTTTTTTTTCATGTGTCTACCTGTCAAGCATAAAAATCATAGAATCATAGAATCGTTAGGTCTGGAAAGGACCTTAAGTTCCAACCCCCCTGCCATGGGCAGGGACACCTCACACTAAACCATGTCGTCCCAAGGCTATGTCCAACCTGGCCTTCAACACCACCAGCGATGGAGCATTCACAACTTCCATGGGCAATCTATTCCAGTGCCTCACCACCCTAACAGTGAAGAACTTCTTCCTTATACCCAGTCTAAATTTCCCCTGTTTATGTTTGAACCCGTTACCCCTTGTCCTCTCACTAGAGTCCCTAATGAAAAGTCCCTCCCCAGCATCCCTATAGGCCCCCTTCAGATATTGGAAGGCTTCTATGAGGTCTCCATGCAGCCTTCTCTTCTCCAGGCTGAACAGCCCCAACTTTCTCATCCTATCTTCATGCGGGAGGTGTTCCAGTCCCATGATCATCCTCGTGGCCCTCCTCTCTACTTGTTCCAACAGTTCCATGTCCTTTTTATGTTGAGGACACCAGAACAGTACACAATACTCCAAGTGAGGTTTCAAGAGAGCAGAGTAGAGGGGCAGGATCACATCCCTTGACCTGCTGGTCATGCTTCTTTTGATGCAGCCCAGGACACACTTGGCCTTCTGGGCTGCGACAGAACATAAAATTGGATGTCTTGGAACAACCAGATGTATTAAGGAATAGAGATGTGTCCACAGCACTTGTGCCTCACATGCTCACATTTAAACCAGTTGTTTGTAGCTGCTAAAAAGAATGACAGGATGTACCTTGCTGTACAGGTCCTTCAAGATAATGGCTGAAAGTCAAAAGGAAATATTTCACTGATTGTTCCTAAGCATTCTAGGATGGACTTCATCAGACCTAGCTCATATGAAAGCTACTAACCTATCTAAGCAGTCTCCTCCCTGTGTTTTATTTGCTTTTTTTTTTTTTTTTGTGGGGGGGGGAATTGTTTGCCTGGCTTTTTGTTTTTTTGTTTGTTTTTCTCTTCAAAATGGAGGTATTTTCTCTCAATTTACCAGTTTGACAGGTTAGGTCCAAGCAGCAGATATTTTAGGAAAGAGTGATTTAAAAAGGAATTAAGTATTTTTGCCTTGCTATCTTTGCTGGTACCTCTCTGCCTTTAGTCTTGCCCAAGAATTTTAGTCTTGATCAATGAACACTTTATATTTAGTTTCTTCTGCTATTTCCTGAGTTACTGATTTCTCCTTAACCTCAGTGATTCTTTTCAGCTGAAAGAGAATCTTTCAAATTAGGACTGAAGAAATTCCAGTTACATTTTCAGATTCTCTCTTTGTTTCTGCTTAGGAGCAACTGTGAAGTTACATTATAAAGCTCCTCTACACACAAACCACGAAGCTCAGAGAGACAGTAGCGTGAGGGGGGACTCAAATAGCCTACAGGGCTATTCTCAAGTTCATAACAGGGGCTATCAGCCCATTGAAGGCTGTCGCATCAAAGCCTTCAGCACTAGTGTTCAGCAGGCACACCCACCACCATGATCATGGGCAGCTGCATTCCAGATCCCTCGCACACTAGAGGGGTTGCTGTCAAGGGGTGGTACACATTCTGGGCTGCACTGGGAAAGGAGCTCAGGATGGCAGAGGGCTTCTTTAGGTATGTTTAGGTGAAGAACCAAAGCAGGAGACAGGTGAGAGTTGCAAGTGATTTAGGAGGGAACAAGAGTGGGAAAACGGAGGGGTAGAGGCTAAAAAGAACCGGTTGCATGTTAACAGTTGCCTGGTCAGTGTGCTTGTCTCAGCGTGCCCTACATCTGACTAGCGCAGCCTGTCCTGTCTCCTGAAATTCCTTCCTATCTCTGACCTGCGGGAGGGCTTTCTGTGTCGCTTATGCATGTGAGGGGCTCTGAGTGCAGCAGCTGGGGCCAGACCATGGGGTGGAGGGCACCTTTTTCCCTGTGCCATTGACTGGACGTGAGTGTGCCAGAGTGTGTGAGCACCATTGGGGATCAAGCCCTTCAGTAAGCAGATGACATGGTCTGGGAGTGAGAGGCTCTCTGACACCCAGCCCTGGGTGTGGGAGACCTTGGGTGTGATGGGTGAGAGCACAGTGGATTGGCCATAGAAACAGGGGACTCCCATCTGTCTCAAGGGCTGCGGGACTGTCTGTACCCCAGCTAGGGCTG
Organism: Psilopsiagon aurifrons; assembly: GCA_025447955.1. Classification (NCBI taxonomy): domain Eukaryota; kingdom Metazoa; phylum Chordata; class Aves; order Psittaciformes; family Psittacidae; genus Psilopsiagon; species Psilopsiagon aurifrons. The sequence goes on from JAOEHY010024097.1 coordinate 10,998, forward strand.
TAGTCTCATGTAGGGGACAGCAAATGGGAAGACTGGGATCCAGGGGCCAGCTACAGGGCAGTCTGACTGCCTTAGCCCAGCCACTGGAGGGGTCCACTTGCCCACATGTGTACGTGCAGTGTCACTAGAGGACCTCCATCTTGTCCAGCTGGGCAGGGGAGCAGGACGAGGCCATTTGTGTTACTTAATATCTCTGTATATGCCTAGTGTTTACTGGTGCTTTGTGTGTGTCTACTGGGAGTGCATTTTCAGCTTTGTGATTAGTTGGACCAGAGGATGTGGAGTGACACATTTATGTGCATGACTATATATAAAAAGACTGTAGAAATATATGGAATGGTATAAGATAGGTATGCTTATTTATACATGTATAGATATCCTTTTATAGATATAGCATCATTTAAGGACACACAGAAAAAAGTCTGAAATGCCAGACTGCTGTCACCCCAGATAAGTCAGAAATTACAAACAACTAATAGAAAGAATGTTTAAACCAGCCTGTAAGTCAGCAAAATAATGTTCAATACTTTTTTACTAGTAATGAATTAAAGCCACCATCTTTGAGTGTTTTAACTAGATGGTCAAAACCAAGGTATGTTGACATTTTACAGCATTGTCTGAGAGGGAAGAGCTTGCCCACAATTGTATAGCATTAGTCTTCAATTTGTCTCCATGCCAAGAATATACTGATCATGATTTCCTGATTGAAACAGGAAAACTGAGAGAAAAAATACTATTTGCAGGCTTTCGGGCCATCACTGCCAGGTAAGGTGAGTTTGGGAATGTTACAGACATGAACTGGAAAAAGGTTGGTCTGTTTACCTATATATGAAGATGAACACCAGGTCATGGATGGAAGTTGTACCCTAGCTAGTAATGGGTTACACTTATTAGAAAGATAAGTAGGCTATTTGTTTTCAACTACCGCGTCTTAAAATTATTTTTAACAATCACTATTCTTCTACTTTTGTTATGTACAGCACATATCTATCTTCCAACATTTATTAAGAAAATTAGTATTTCAGACAGTCAAGGAAGGCTCTGTGAGTGTCTAGCACAAAGCAATGCAAATTTTAACAAGGCTGTAAAACCAAGAATGCAACAAAAGCTTAATCCATTAGTCTGCAGACATTCAAACTCACAGTTAATGCAGTGGAGGTTTGCAATAGGGCAGGAATATTCTGCCAGGCTAATAAGAATAAGAAAGCAGGTGTGTTTCATCAATGAATCTGTTGTTTTCTTGCAAAAGCTTCTATATGTAGGAACTTTTAGAAATGAATGTCAGAATTTTCCTTCATTCTAAAAAAGCTGTTAGTTAGGCTTATGAGCATAAAAATGTACCAGTGTTTCAAGTTGGGTATGATTTGAACTAGGAATAACATAAACCAGGTGTTTGAACTATGGATCGCAGCTTATAAATTATCATGTCTAGCATAAAAAAAAAATGTCAGGCTGTTACTATTGTTTGTGTAATTTATATAGTGACATATTTTGCCAGTAATCTACAGTTATTTTGTGTAGCTTTTTTTCCCCATTGTTTGAAGAAAGAAGTTGACAACGATTATATTATGTTCATTGTTGTCATAAGTTGCTGTATCAAGTGTTCTTTTTGTTTCATTGTAATTTGAAGGATACTTTCAGTGGTGATGATCAACTTCATTAAAAATCTTAGAATACCCTTTGTTAGGTATTTTGTTTTGCTGGTACAAGTTATATATGTGGCTATGTTCATAGCTATGGCAGCCAATTATTGCACATGTTTTGTTCATATGTCATTATGGTCTTAGTAAAGATTTCTGGCAACTTCCCTAAGCTGTTTTAAACTTTACAATGATCAAAGAAGTGCATGCTGACAGATAATATATTTTTTTTAACTATTGCTACTCTTCATTGAACCACTACAATTTCTTCAGTGGAATTATTGTTTTGTTCCTCAGCTGAGAAATGACTGAAATGCTTGAGTGGTGGTGTGAAAAACTGAAGTTTATACATATGGATAGAAAGAAAAGGTAAAGCGACTAGAATACTGCCATGTTACTGTCTATTCAAACATCTATATTTGTACATTTCTATACTTTACAAAGAATAGGAAAATCACAGTTCAGAGTTACTGTCACCATTCAAAATTCAAGTGTGTAAAATTCTATTCAATTTAAATAATGTTGGCATCTCACTCTTGATTTAGAACATCCACTATCTGGAGGTGTCTGTTTTTCATGACAATAGGTGAAGATGGCAATTGATTACAGGAGGCAAGTGCTAAATGAGACCTGAAGTACTTTGACAGCATATTATCAGTATTTTTCTGTTGTTCAACTGAGGGAAAGTAGCCATTAAAGCAAATTTTGCCCTTTCTGACAAAAATATTAAGTGAAAATGCATTATTCATACTGCAATTTATCAGCCTGTAAAAAAAACACAACCAACAGTACCACACTAGTTTTCTACCTAATTGTGTTTGCTAAATGATTTCTTCAATTAGGCATTCACTGTGCTAGGCAGTGTAGAAGTACATAACAGAAAGGTGGTCAATGCTCTAAGGATCACATAAAATGGATCATACTCAATGTGTATTTTGACTTAAACTCTCTTTGCTTCTTGACCATTACAATTTCTGTCTGTACCCTGCAGTTTCTTTCTGATCCTGAATAAAGATGAAAAAGAGGTTTATGTGTGCGAAATAACAGATTTAATTTCTCTCCAGCTGATCTGGATAACTTTTGACCGCATTTTCAGTGATCAAATCTAATTAACTCCAATTAATCAGACCAGTGAAAATAGTATTAACTCTTCTCAAATTGCACTTCTACTGTTGTTGGTCTAGCCTTTATCTTATAGAAATGTGGGAATGCAAGTAGCCTGCCAAAAAGCTCAGGCAGTTGAAGATGTGAGGGATGTAATCAAAACAACCATAAAACATCACAGATGTGAATAACAAACATTGGTATGCAGCATATCCTGTACAGGAGGACATGAGCTGATAAGCAAGGATGGTGTGAATTGTAGTCTTGGAACTGATCAAGGCTTAGCTAGAACAAAAACAAGGATAACAGTTGAATAATTAAGATCTAAAAATAGCTTGTCTAAAAACAGCTTGTGTGATTTTGTATAAATATGGCAAGAAACTTAGGAAAAGTGATTCATTGTGCGCATGCATGCTGTCTCCATCTCATACTTCACTGTATAGAAACACTAAACCACCATGCATAGTCACACACATGTGCAAATATATCCTGAGAAAAGAGACAAAGAAAATGCTGTCTTGTACAGAAATATTTGAAAAGAGAGAGCACGTGTGTTTTCAAAGTAGGGCAATCCGTACACTTGTCCTTGATCTGTACTAAGTAAAATAAGACATGCTACAAGGAAAAGGAAAAGGAAAATATGATTTTCAGATCAGCTTTCCAGTAAACATGTTAATAATTCTCCAATTGTATAGTTTTTCTTTAAATTAACAAGAAATTCTTAAAAAAGGCAAGATAAAGCAAGGCTGGACAGGATTTAAAGATGTTACCAAGTTCATTTCTTTCCTCAAAGCTGGGATCAGTAATATGTATATGATTCACGACAGATTCTTTTAATCAGTAAGGGAGAGTTCACAAATATCAGGTAACTTCCTTCCTAATGACCGTGTGTAGTAAACAACAAATAATTCTAGGCTTCCCCTCCCTTCCTCCCTTAATGTCTCATCTGCATTATCACCATTCTAGGTATTTTTTTTTATATGTGGGGTATAGAAAATGAATTCTCCTTCCACCATCAGATGTAGCTGAGGGCTATTAAAGATCACGTCAGCTACTTCCTTAAATTTCCCATTTTCCTTAGTATTTTTTCTTGAGTTATTGTTGCCTGACCTCTCATCATTATTGTTGTCCTCTATGGTATTTTCTCAAGATATTCTACAGTCATTCAGCTGTGGCTTTACGCTGGCTGAGTGGAGAACAGCTGTTTCACGTGCATTTAGTATTCACCTTTGTCTTTCCTGTAGGATGTTTGCTTTCCACTGCAACATTATTGTCTTCTGTTCTGTATATGGTTGATTTTTTTTAACTTTGACAGTAAACCCATAAAGACATTAAAAAGACCTTAGGAGAAGGAACACCAAAGAAATTTATATAAATCTGTTCCATGTCATTATTTTTTATTATATTTAATTTTTGAGCAAGGACACATTTTAATGGAGTCAAATAAATGTCCTCATTACCCAAAGATCTCTTCCTAAAGAACTAATCTTTAGGAATTATTTCAGTTAGCTGCTCCCCATTCTGCATTTATGACATCAATTATTTCTGTTAAAGTATCTTTAGAGGTAAATCAAGACTTATTTTCTGGTTTGAGTTGCAGCTTTTCTTATATACCTTGTCCTTCTTCACTGACTGGTGTAAATTGGATGTGCTTGAAACTGCAAGTAACAAGAACCTTTTTTTATGTACAGCGTCAAATGATGTTTATTTCTGAATTAACCACTAACGGAACTTTCATGAGTCTTAGCAAAACACTTTCCACAAGTCTTTGCCTGCCCTACATCAGCATTATTATGTTAGTAGATGACTGACTGAAGTTTGAAGAAAGTGGCAGAGGCTTGCTGAATGTAATGTACTAAATAAAGGTGCATGTTATTCCTGTAAATACTTTGGAAACCCTTTATAGAGTTTCTCTGTCTTCTGTTACTAGAAACTACCGAAGTAGTGACTCACTATCCGTTATTACCTGGTGCATATTTGTGCAAAGTTAATGAACAGGCATACTTGCAATCCAAATGTGCTCGTGTAATTTGGTGATATTCTTAATACCATGCTGAGACCAAGAAACAGCTTTAAGATGGTTACTTTAATCTTATAAATTAGCATTTGGGGGCTGTTAGAATTTCTGAAAAGAAAGAAAATTTCTCAAAAGCCATACACATAATTGGTTGCTGGATAACATGAGAGACAGGCAGTAAGATCTGGTGTTTTTTCACTGTATTATTTATTAAAAGTTGTTGATACTGAAGAAGTGTGTAAGATCATTGGATATTATTGTAGTCTCTAATTTTAAATGTTACAGTAACATTTATATGAATTTCCCAACACACTTAGAATATATGAGAATGTGTGTATTTTCAAAAAAGAACTATGTTTCTCCCAGAATATTATTGCTATTTATTGAAAAAGAAAAAGAATCTATTTCTCTGACAATTTTCATAGCTAGCTGCTACATGTCAGCAAATTCTAATGAGCCAAGTGTCTTTCTCTCCGGTATCTGTTGCTATTAGAACAATTAATACTTCAGTAGTATCATTATGCACTGGCCTAATGATTCTTCAAATGCTAAGAATAAATTAATAAATGAGTCCTGTTTGACTTTTAAAATCTATATTTACTCTTGTGATATCAAACAGGCATAGAGAAGTTGAATTGGAAACCAAGAGACAGTTGTATTTAATTCTAAATTACCTACATAGTTATTGCTAGTTGACTAGTCAGTTTTTTTCCTTTTTAAAGCCTACTTCCAACCTTTCCACTGTCATTTGGCTGTTACAGGTTAAGTTTTAGATCCTTGTTTACATGGAGTTTTTAAGATCTCTAAACAGAAAATGCACTGTAAGAACTGTACATTTTGCAGGTATCTTGGGCTTTGCACATTGCATGTAATTTCAGTGTCTTGGCTTTACTTGAGAAATACGATTTTATTTCGTCATATTTTTCATTCTGATTAAGTCCCAAATAGAGATGAGGATAAGGAATTTGTGGTTGTCCTACTTCTGCTTTTTTACTGAGATGAATGGATGGTGAAGTCCCATATTCTTTTTCATACCCCTCAGATTTTAAATCCAGCTCTTCTGTCAGAAACTGATTGTCTTCTCCAGGCCTCTTTCTCAGCCACGTGTAATTCAGTGATGGTTAAGGACTGAGGTGAGGTTTACCACTCTTCTATGGTTGCTGCTAGGACTTAGAGGGTTACTAGATAGCTCCCATGTTAGAGCAAGAGTAATATATGAACTATACTACTAGTAGTATATGAGAAATGTTTCTGAAACAGACAGGTTTGGTTTTTTTTTTAACAGTCAAAGTTGCAGCTATGAAGAATTACAGAGCAATCCTGAGTAAATATTAATGCCAAAATTTTAACAAGGCACTGTGCAGCAAACTGTTTCCAGACATTAAAAGACATGATAAAATGTGCATTGATTTAACTTGCAGTTGTCTAGAATAGAAATTTCACAGTACAATAGTCCCAATTTAATGTACTTTTACATGTACAGTGCAGAGAGAACACTCCAGTCTCTAATAAATAGAACAGTTTAATGCCATACCCAGGAGTGCATGACTCATTGGTCTTAGCCACTTCTTTTGCATCAATAGGTGTGCTTGTTTAAAGTGAATAGTGCAATTGAGAGGGTGCTCTGTTAACTGAAATCCCACTGCTTTTTCTTTATGCCTTATCATTGCTGGGGCAAAAATTATCTGACCTGACAGAGAAGAAGATGTACAGTCAAATTGTTTGGTATTGTAAGCAGCACAGAACGAGATGCATCCCTCTGGTCATGACACTGAGAAATGCAGTGTGAGTTAAAATTGCTTTGTCTGAAGAACAGTTGCTTTGTATGTCTTTATATTTCCTAAACTGTCATTCATAATGAATATGAATGCTGTCATACTCTTCTATACTGAAAGCCAGAAATAGAAGCCAGTACCTGCTTGGTTTACATAAAATGGATACCAGCTTACATTGATGATACTTACCCATGTACATCAACTTGTGTTATGATTTCATGTGAAGTCTTTGAATGCATTTGTGAAATGCTACCTGCTGTTTAACCACCCAAAGAAAACAAAAGATTGAAGTCTGAATCTCTCATTTCTTATTCCCATGGTCCAAAGAATAAATAAAGGAATAGCTAGTATGGGTGTTTAATAATTTATAAATATTTTAAATGAGCAAAGGGCAAACCAGGATATGTCTGTCACTCCTCTCAGTTTCCTACATCCTTTGCTCCTGTGCTTGCTTTCCTCATTTGCTACCAACATAGTACTGGGTGGGGAAACACATTTCTCCTTACGGTAAATGTCAGAAGGATGCTATATGGGGCAGCAAACAGGTCAAATCTGTGACAGTCTGGTTACTAATCAATACAGTAAGAGTTTGAAGGAATTTAATGAATATTCTGTGTTTTGTGTTGCTTTGTGTGAATGCATTTAGTGTGACTTTTACAAATCTTGGTTTCTTCTTCTTGTAAATTGTACAGGTCACCAGTGCTTTAATCTTGGTTTTATCGTAATTTGAAAAATTATTTTTATGAATGATGTCACCATTGATGTCATCATTAAATATAAGCACTTTGATGTGAATAAATTTATTGAGGGATTCAGTATTTGAAAGGAGATCAGAGCTGGCTGGACGCATAACTCATTATTATAGAAAACTTCAAATACAGTTTATGGGAAGGAGCAAAGTTTTGTTGGCTCAAGGAAATTAATGTATAAAAATATGCTCCCGCTGAGAATGGGTAAGAAGTGAATAATCTTTCATGCCCTGGACTTATTTTCTTTTGCTGCTTTATTTATAACAGGGACAGAAATCTTCAGAAAATAGAAAACAATATTCAACATCATGTTCAAAATTCATCAGAGCCAAGAAATCAAACCAGGCATGATGTTTGATTTGATGAATGAATTCAGAAATTTATTTTAGAATACCAAACCTTGGTAGCCTGGGCTTCCTGGTAATTTATTTTCTACATCTGTAATTTCTAGTTTGCATTCCAGAAGGAATGAATTTTTTGTGCCTATGTCCTTAACTTTACCCATCTCTTTATCATCTGGAAGAAGAGATCTCAGCTTGAAGCTGAAATACATTATGCTTGATACTTTCAGCCTTCTCCTTTTCTTTCTTTCTTGTTTATAAGTGTATGGTAAGGTTTCTCGAACAGCTGCGGTATGCTTTAAGACGAAACTTGTCATAGACTCATAGGGTAATTCACATAAGGCTGGTTTGGTCTCAGGAGATCTCTGTCCAACCTCCTGCTCACAGCACTGGGGTCACACTGGATCACTCAAGGCTTTACCCAAGTGGAGTTGAAAATCTCTGAGGATGGAGATGGCACAGTCTCACTGGAGAGTCTTTTCCATTGCTGCGCTATCCCCTTGGAGAGAAATTTATCCTGACATCCAATCTTAACTTTATCTGTTTCAAATTTTCTTCATTGTGTCCCATCATCCTTCCCTGTGTCTCTATGAATAGCCTGGTTCTATCTTCTCTATCCTTTCCCCACAAGCAGGTCAGTTGCTTCTGGTCCCCCTGAAGCTCTCCTTGCCCCAAGATGACTAACCCCACACTCCTATGAGCTCTCACCCTAGGGCAACTGCTCCAGCCCTGAGCACTGTGGGGGACTTACCTTGTTCCAGTTTGTCAGTGCTTTTCCTGTATTGGAGGGCCTAAAACTAGGTACACTATCTGGATGTTTTCCTACAATGGTGAGCAGAGGGGCATGGTGCTCCCGCACAGTGCTGCTGTCCTCATCAGGGTACCCTGCTTCCTCGTATTCAGCTTCCTGTTCAGTGGCCACACAAGAGGGCCTCATTCCATGTCATCACTGCCTGTCTTTCCTGAAGAGCTTGTCCACTGCAGCACTCCAGTCATGTAAGCATACTTGAGGTGGAAGCACCTTTGCCCTCTTTGTTCCCATTCCTCTTTCATCTCATCATTCTGTACTCTTTGCTTTTGACTTTTGTTGACTGTTAGCACTAAGCTGTTGTCTCCCCCAGTCCCATTATTCTTAGTGATCCAAGAGCAACCTTCGTCAGGAAATTCAACTGAGTGAAAGCCATTGATGTGGGGACCATGCCTCATTTCCTATTACCACCAGTGTTGCTTAATCCCAGTGTCTCTAGCAGTTTACAGCTGCCTTTTGTGTACAGTGCTGTACACCCTGCCCTGAAAACTTCTGCTTCCGTGAGCTGTGATCAAGACTAAGCAGTTTTATCTTCTGGCCCCACTCTATTGTTAGCTTAAATGACTCCTGTCATTCCTAGACCAGAAGTCAGACTTTACCAGCAATAGCCCAGTTCTGAACATCTCAGGAAAAGTTCCCAGAAGATTGAAAAGCAGAAATGAGAATTGCTGCACACACTGGAAGCACCAGCCAAGAGCAGCAGCCTGATGAGAACCCTGGGGACCCCTGACATGACCTGTCTCATCTCCCATCTGCAGCCGCTCACTGCAGGTCTCTGTAATCCCAGCAGGCTAGTTAAATAATTAATGGAAGCTGGACTGTCGTGGTGTAAGCCATAAATCAGCCACACAGTTTGTTCACTCACTTCCCCCTTTTTCTTCCCTCTGCTCCTGGAGGGATGGGAAG